>JASSUY010048834.1:0-10152 GCA_032466535.1 Forpus xanthops
CCAAGCTGAAAATCCAAAACACAGTGCTGCACCAGCTACTACTTAAAGGAGAAAAACGACTGCTGCTGCTGAACCCACGACAGTGGTGAACTGTGTTTATTTTTATCAGGTTGCTAATTAGTATTTGTGCCCCTGGTATATGTTTTTGTTTTCGGAATTGTGAGCAAGGGAGTGTGTCTATTTTATGGCTTGTTATAGTGAGGATTTTGGTCGTGTGATTTTGGTATTAGTGACAGACTTTTATAACTGTGTTATTAATCATTGTTTGATAGAATTTTAGTCTCTGTCTCAAGTGTTGCAACTGTGGAATATGCCTGTGGGATCCCGTGTGAGTGTGTGTATGTATCGCGTGTATAAGAAAATAATGGGAAATAGAGCAGAGAAACAATAGAAAAGAGCCCTTTGGGGTGTATTCTGGCTCACTGGAAAGAATTAGGAGGACCCCCCAGGGGCTTGGTAAATAAAGACTTTAATTAAATACTGTAACCAATGGTGGCCATTATATACATTAGAAGATCAGTAAAGATGGCCCAAAAATGGGACTTTGAATTATAATATGTTGTTGCAATTAATGCTATTTTTAAGACAACAAGGAAAATGGGATGAAGTGATGTATGCAGATATGTTTTTCACCTTAAGAAACCACCAGTAGTGGCAGACAGAATGTGAAATTAATACAGCTCTGCCAGATCCCTAATTTTGGCTATGGAAAAGGACAGGGAAAAACAGAAAGCTGGTCTGGAGAGATGTTGTTCAGCCTGTGATATTGGGGAAATGGTGCTTAAAGTTAAAAACAAACAAACAAACAAACAAAAAACATAAAACAACCAAACAAAAAAAGACAGAGTAATCAGGAAGATAGGTTGGGGGATTATGTATCACAGGTACCTCCAAGAGGAGCTCTCCTGGTTTAAGGCTCTCAGCAGTTCGTTTACTCACTCCCCCCTTTTTCTTCCCCCAGTCCCAGGGGGATGGGGGGGAGAAATGAGAGAATGCAACTCCCACAGGTTGAGATAAGAAAAGTTTAGTAACTAAGGTATAATACAAATCACTACTGCTACCACCAGTAATGATACAAGAGAAATACAAGGAAAGAGAATAAAATCACTCACCACCAATACGCAGCCCGACCAAGCAGTGCACCCCCTCACCCTTCTGGGTCTCTACTCTTCATTTTTATATTCTGGGCATGATGTGTTGTGGTATGGAATACCTTTTTGGCTAGTTTGGAACAGGTGTCCTGTCTCTGTTTCTTCCCGGCTTCCCCTCCTCCCTGGCAGAGCATGAGACTCAGAAAGTCCTTGGCCAGCCTAAACATTACTAAGCAGTAACTGAAAACACTGGTGTTATCAGCACTGTTCCCAGGCCCAAAATCAAAACACAGTGCTGCACCAGCTGCAAAAAGGAGAAAAAATGACTGCTGCTGCTGAACCCATGACACTGGACTAACCTCATTTCAGGGCTTTTGGGGAAAATGTGCATCAGGGAAAGACTGCTTGAGAGCTAGCAAAGCACTGTTCCCACTGCAGCCAGCCAGCCCTGCATATCTGGCCCTGGGCTATTGAACTCACACATCTGGGGGCACTGTCTCCTGATGAATACAAATAACCAGATTTAAATACATCTTTCTAGTCATGGTTTCTTGAATGTATTGGCTTTTATTTTATATCCACATACTCTGAAAATGCTGGTTTTGAATGGTGAATGCTTAAATGGGCTTGAGAGCATTTTTTGAAAGGAGATACAACAAATAGCCTTAAGTGCTCTCTTTAAGAGGGAGATAACAATTACCAGTATCTGAAGGAAAATAATATACAAAAGCAATGGAAAACCTTCCTAACAGTTATAATATTAAAAAAAAAAATCATATTGGGATAAAAATAAAGTGTTTACATTTAGTGAATTATCTCAAAATATTATTTTTTTGTGGTGAGATCCTGCCAGAAGTCATTTTATTATGGTTAAGAAGCATCCTACCAAACCTAGGTGTTAATCCATTTGCAGCAGCTGCAGTGTCACCAGCAATGCCTCCACAAGTCAGGGACCCATACCTTTGGTGCCCTGGCACTTCCAAACAGAACAAGGTGCCTGGGTCTTGGGTCTGTCCCTTTGTATTTTAAAAGAGACTGGTCAAAACTGTAAGAGCACCTCGCATCATCCTCCTTGTTCAGGCTCTGCGTCAGCCAGCAGGAAATGCTCTAAGAGACCTTACAGATTTTGGTGAAGAAAGGTTCCTCTGAGACATCCACGTGTGCTGACACTGAGCAACATCCTGTGTGAGCTTTCTTGGGGATCCTGCTCTGATCAGGAAAAGTATTTCTTTGATTAGATGTGCAGAAAAGGTCTGAAGGAGAGTGAAAGACTGCAAATGCACGACTGCTATGAGGAGAGAACAAAGACTTCTGAAAGCCAGCTGCATCTTTTAGCAAAAATATTGATCAGTTATTACATTGCTGATGCTGATTCACTTGCTCACCTCAGGTCTTTTGGCAGACTCCCCAATTAGCAATGCCTACATCATTTACCTGTTCCTTTGCTGGGTTTTCTAATGTCCATAGCTGAGGCTTGACAACCTGAAGCTGGCCTGGCAGATGCAGAATAACCTTTCAGATTTATAAATGTGGAGGGCTGAACATAACATGCAAGAATTTTCAGGGAAAAGGTGATTCATCATTATAGATCACAGGTAGAAGACACATAATCATTTGTCATTAAGCAAACAGAGAATAAATCAAAGGTTGAATGTAACTTTAAGAAACACTACAAAAATGATGGGGCAGGTAATGGAAAAACTGTCACCAGCTTGCTGGGCTATTGTTTGACAATAATAGTAATGATGACCAGCTCTGAGTTGGCCTGGTGGGGACAATTGTTTGAGCCTACGTGCCATGACCTGTATTATTGATTCAAAAGATGCAGCTGATTGAGATCAGTGTGCAAGTACCAGGGAGCAGGAGATTACAGGAAAAAGAGGAGAAAGTTCTTGGTCTTCTAAATTGTGAAATTTGTTACCAAATCAATCACAACTAATGGAAAGTAAAATTACTAGTAACTTGTACTAGGTACTGGAATAGCCTGGTGAGAGTGAGGGCTGGATACTCATCAACATCACCCTGGAGTCACATGCTCTGGCACCTTATGAATCACTTTTTTCCCCCCAGAAAATGCTCCAGTTGAAATACATCCCCAATTTATGCTGGGTTACAGGCACAGTGGTAAAAATAATGTGTTCTCGTGAAGGAAGCACATGGTGATCTGTTCTTACTAACTGATGGACAGAGATAGAGCAGTTGACCTCATCTACCTGAACTTGTGCAAAACATTTGACACTGTTTCACAGGGCATCCTTGTCTCTAAATTGGAGAGACATCAATTTGATCAATTTGACTGTGAAAGGAGGAGGCACAAAAGCACAAAATGTAATCAGTTCTAAGTAAGGTTAAGTCTGATGGCTTTGTAATGGGGGTGCTTGAAAGTAGCTGAGATATTTTTAGGTCCTTAGGACCTTAGTACAAAAAAGTGTAAGAAAAATAAAATAGAAAAACAGGAGCTGGGGATGGGCACAGTTTAAACTGGTTGATGGGTGGAGGGACAGGGTGATTGCTATGTTAATGAAGCCATTAAGTTGGTGTCACCATCTACCGGGGAGTATCCCCGACTAGCAAATTTCCAGGATGGGAGCAGTTAAACTAACTAATAAGTAATAAGACAGGATGATTACTATGTCTGTAATGTTAATTAAGATGTTCAAAGACTGCCAGCAGTGATGAAGATTGTTGGAAGAAGTCTCAAAGACTCTCAAAGACCACCACCACATTTTGCAGGTATGCAGGAAACTTTCTGGAAAATGATGTAATTCATGAGTAGCCTCATGAATATGTATGTATGCCCAGTGACTATATAAGGATGGCCTGTGAGGAGATATGGGGACGCAGGTTAGGAGGAGCTATCCCCAGCACCGCAATAAAGAATACCTGCTTGTCAAAACTTAGTTGGCGAGTTTGTTCCTGGAGTTTTCTCTGAATCAACCACTTGGTGGATAAAGAACTGGCTGTATGGCCACACACAAAGACTTGTGCTCAATGGCTCAATGTCCAGCTGGAGACCAGTAACAAGTGGTGTCCCTCAGGGATTGGTGTTGGGACTGTTCTTGTTCAACATCTTTGTCAGTGACATGGACAGCAAGTTTGCTGATGACACCAAGCTGTGTGGTTTTGTTGATATGTTGGAAGGAAGGAATGCCATCCAGAGGGACCTTGACATGCTTGTGAAGTGGACTGATGCCAACCTGAAGAAGTTTAACCATATTAAGTGCAAGGTCCTACACCTGGGTCAGAGCAATCCCAGGCACAGCTACAGGTTGGGTAGAGAAGGGATTCAGAGCAGTCCTGCACAGAAGGAATTGGGGGTGTTTGTCAATGAGAAAATGAACATGAGCCGGCAATGTGCACTTGCAACTCAGAAAGCCAACCGTATCCTGGGCTGCATCAAAAGGAGCGTGACCAGCAGGTCAAGGGAGGTGATCCTGCCCCTCTGCTCTCGTGAGACCTCACTTGGGGTATTGTGTGCAGCTCTGGCATCCTCAACATCAAAAGGACATGGAACTGTTGGAACAAGTCCGGAGGAGGGCCCCGAGGATGATCAGTGGACTGGAGCACCTCCTGTATGAAGATAGGCTGAGAAAGTTGTGGCTGTTGAGCCTGGAGAAGAGGAGGCTGCGTGGAGACCTCATAGCAGCCTTCCAGTATCTGAAGGGGACTATAAGGATGTTGGGGAGGATTAGGGACTACAGCGATAAGACAAGGGGTAATGGGTTCAAACTTAAACAGAGGAAGTTTAGATTGGATCTGAGGAAGAAATTCTTTCCTGTAAGGGTGGTGAGGCACTGGAATGGGTTGCTGAAGGAAGTTGTTAATGCTCCATTGCTAGCGGTGTTCAAGGCCAGGTTGGACACAGCCTTGGGTGACATGGTTTAGTGTGAGATGCCCCTGCCCCTGGCAGGGGAGGTGAAATAAGATGATCTTAACATCCTTTCCAACCCTAACTATTCTATGATTCTATAGTAACAGCAAATATAAAGAAAAAAGGGGCAATGGATTAGCTTAAACAGTAGAAGCATTTCCAAAAGGGGTATGTTGTGATGGTGCCTCCCACAGCAGCTCACTGTCATGGCTTTAAGTGCTGTGTGTGGCAGAACCCACAGTGCACAAGCCATTATGAAGGCTCTGTTCCAGCCTGAAACTGCTCTCAGAAGCAGCTCTCCTGGGTTCTGTAGAATGGCAGACCTGCAGCACCATCTCCACAGCAGAAACAACACTGATGTCAGTGGAACTTCCTGAGAAACCCTCATACCAGCAATGCACTGCCTTTTCCTCTGCTCCACACCCATCACTGCTGCCAGGGAAGGTGTATGTCTTTGTATCTGAGTTCCCATTTTTCCAACTTTGCCACTTCAACCTCCCTTGCCTGAGCCTGTGCAGCCAGCATGGGCTGTGACAATAGAGCCCCAAGTTCACGTTGGCCAGCACTGCTGTGCACAGCGCCAACCCTTTAGTCATGACTGTTTCTCTGCCCACAAAGGAATATCGATTTCCTCCCTGCTTCTGTGTATCCATGAAGAGGTAGAACATTTTGACCCTCTTATTAGACCATGTCTGTCTGCTGTTGTAAATAGCTGCCTATCAATCAACACTTGGCTAGCTGTTCAAGGGACAGAGATGGGTTTAAAAATGATACATTTACACTAGAATTTAGACTGTATTTTTGCATAAGAAGAAATAAAAAATTAGGACTGCAGAAAAAAGATGCAGTCTGATTCTCGTGTGCCATCCAGCAGCACAGACCCCACTCCCTTCATGGCTTGCCAGAAACCCTGTTGATTTGCTTTTTAACTTCGTCCTACTGGTGAAAGTATTACCTTAAAAAGTTTTCACAGGAAACAATCCTTGATTTTTAGTTCAGACTAAGAAATACCTACTTTGCTTGCAGCAATAACCATACTGACAGAGCTTCATTCCTGGCCCAGTGTACATTCTGTGCTGTATCTGAGCCTCCACATACTTCATAATTAATTAGGGAGTGTCATAGCTAAGGCCAGGAGAGCAATGAGCTCCTTTTTTACTGGTCTACATCTGTGTTAAGCTGCTAGGCATAAACTGGAGTTGGAAATGTTCCTATCCCACAGTAAGGCATGCTGCAGGATCTTTCATTTATCTGCATAAAGCTTTGATATATTATACTACATCAAATCTAAAATCTCATTAATCAGTTACAAATCACTATGATTGCAGTTCATCAGTGGTCCAAAGATCGTTTTAAGCTGCTTGTTTGATACAAGAGAGGTAGAATAGAGTTATGCCAGACTCTACATTTGCATTGTTCTAGTGTTTATGGCTTTTGCAGAAGGACTCATTTAGCCGCCCAACAATTAATCAGATGCAAAGACAAAGAGTGGAGTGTGATAGAAATCTACTAAGATGGCAAAAAGATTGAAGAACAGAGAGGCTGCTCATGCTATATTATAAAGAACCCGAAGAGAGCTTTGATGTTTGAAGCAAAAAAATGCTGTCCGCACTTTCCCTTTTGGCAAACCCAGAGGTGCAAAGCCAAGTCCCTGGCAGAAGCTTCTTACTCTACAGGGAGGACAGGCTGTCCTAGCTGGAGGAATACAAGAGGCCTTCATGATTGCTGCCCTGGGGCTTTGCCTGCAAGCACAGCAATAAAGCATCTCAGTTTCCTTCAGGAGAATAGTGAGAGGATTAAGCCTGGGAAAAAGCATCACTTTAAGATTAACCATTGCTCCTGGGTTATTATTTTCCTGGTTTGATTTGTTTGGTTTTGGTTTTTTTTTTTTGTTTTTTTTTTTCCTTCCCATTTGTGGATCTTCTAAGCCTATTTAGAGGAAGGCAGCAGAACACAGATATAAAAAATGACATGCTGTCTTCAGGACAAGATTGCTGCCACCTTAATAGACCCTCAGAGCAAAGGAGTAAATAGCAGAAAATAAATCCAGAAGGTTATACATTGCCTTTAGAAATAATTTTTATTTTTCATGTTTATAATGTTTCCTCACGAAGCTATTAAATGCAAACATGAAGTTCATAACTTGTATAAAATTCTAAGAAAATGTTTTCCTTCCAGTTTGATAATACATGCCCATGTGCATGTGAAATGCATTTCAATTTAAATAACATCTCCAATGCAACATATCATGTCAGAAATGACATTTTAAAAGTTACTGTACGAGAGTCTATGCAAAAATCAGACACAGAATAAAAAGAAAGATAACATTGCAAACCAGCTCCTATTCAGGCGAAAAAAAAATAAAAGTGGCTTATGTGAATGTTACAACACTTAAACTTTTGAGGAAAGAAAAAAGCATTTTGAGCAGTTTGGGTTTTATGCCAGTGTGGCCCATGTAGTACCTTGCTATTCAGGCTGAAAGGCAATGCTTCTTTTGGGGCCCTTTGGAGACAGCTGAGCTCTTGGTCAAAGGGTTTGGGCTTTGGCAGGTTGACCAGAGGAGGGGGACAGTGCTTGCTCCTTGCTCAGTGTGTCCTGGCTAGCTGGGGAACTCAGGGTGGTCTGTGGATGCATGGACCCATGCATGCTCTGTTGTAGAGCATCTTTGTGGATCAGGATGAAGCCCACATACCGCAGGTGAGGCTGGGATGACAAGGATGGCAATGTCATTCTGGTTGCTTCTGGCACTATGAAGTGCCTTGGCATACTGCAGCTTGACTCTGTGATCATAAGCATCCCTTCTGCTATAAGGAAGATGTGGGTGTCCCTCAGTGAGCATAGCTTTTGATGGCTTCCTGCAGCTCCTCTCACCTGCCAGGAAAGCAGCAGGATATCAGGCTCCCAAATAATGCTATTTGTACTTACTCACCTGGAAAGATACACAGCTTTTTAACACAGTTTCCCCATTCCAGTGATAGTTTTTCTGTGCTTACGTATGAAACCGCTTTTTTTGGGGAGGACGGGGCCATAAATCCTTTTTAGTTTTTCACCTGCCATTCGAATCCTATGGCTTGCCCTCTAATGTACTATTTTTGCGGCTTAATTACTGGGTTAAAACTTCAGTCACAGTTGCATAACTTCACTTTAATTTTCCTCGTCTCCTTTTTCATCTGTCTTTCTATAGTGCTGTTCAGTTTTCAGTTGCAAAGGTTATGGATGCAACCACAGTATGGGTGTCATACAAAATAAAACAGTAGTAACACTTTTTACTCTGCACCATGTTGTTTCTCACAGCACATTTATCACTGCAAGGCTAGAGTGTTTTCCAGAAATGCATCAAGCCATGCAACAAGTACATCTTATATGGTGTAGGACTTTTTCTCCTCCTCCATGACAGATGGGCACAGAGGTGAGGGAGAAAAGCAACAGTAAGCTCCAATATAGCGTGACATTAATTTTGACAACAGTGAGAGTTATGCTACCTCTTCTCATTTTATAGATTGTAGGAGCAGTTCAATCTACAGAGACTGAAGCCACATCTCACTGCCTACTGTAAAAGGTATTATTATTTGTGCTTATGTTAGAAAAATGTTCTTCCCCTTATTTTACCAGAACTGTACTCATAATTCACTAGTGTATGTGTCATTATATACCCACTAGCTGCTGTCCTTACTCATTTTGTCCTCAGGCAAAATTCAATCACAGCTTCTCCTGAATAAAGGATTTATGGTCTGCTTTGTCAGCAGAGTTGCAGGACCCCGTTAAGCAGAATGGTGGTGTTGATGTGTTCGACTCCAGCAGAACATCTGACTGTTTAAACAGCATTCATGACCTCTTACCGTCAGGAGAACAGCATGCAGTAGATGGACATCAGCAATAAAACACTAGTAATGATCTTCTACACAGTAAGACGCTAGCAATAATCTTGGTTTGATCACCAGCCCACAGTTGACTTTAATAAACCATATCAATTTTTTTCTTTGACCTAAAAATTGATAATTCTGAATATTTGGCAATATTGTCTGAATGTCTGAATTCAAAATCGAAGTTTAGTTCCACCTGCAAGAAATGTAATAACAGCACAGTGCCAGACAGAAGGGCTAAGGCACTCATGAAAAATTGGTGTATCTCCAGAAGCCTCATATCCACATGTTAGATCTTCTCATTGCTTGGCTCAGAATGAAAACATCCACCTCCGGGGAACTGCCCTAACATGGAGGTCAGGAGGTATTGCTTCATGAGCCTGTTTTAATTCTGGTAAATTTACTCCATCTCACATGGAATAAAGAAACACTTACTGCACCAGATTGCTCATGAAATCTTGGGAGATGAGATAATGTCTTCCCTGTCCCAAATCACAGCTGTGATTGCAGCTGCGGCACTGGGTTTATGTGTCCAGCTGGGCACTCAGAACTGTGATCTATTTAGACTAGATATTAAGATGAAGCTCCCTGTTGTGAGGGGCTTTGAGGCAGTGGAACAGGTTGCCAAGAGGAGCTGTAATCTAGTTGAACTGAAGATCATGAAATGCTCTGACACTTCCATTCTGGAAGTCAGGGAAAGAAACCTTGTCATAAAGCGTACCAGAGATGCAAAACACTGGAGTTATTACAGTGGGTCAAAAAGAAGGTCCATCTGTCCAAGACCCCTATTTCCAGGAGTCAGTATGTACGGTGAGCTTTCACTTGCAGCTTATTCTCTATGACCAAGACCTTCCTTGGCCAGATGCTCCTCAAAGAGCTTCCCAAATCTCAAAAGTTCCCTTCTCCTTTTTTCCATGTGGAGAGGCAGGAAATAAAAGGGCATGGTTCTTATCTTGGAAAGAATAAGGAGAAGTACAGCAGCAGGTCTGTGCTAGGGGCAGTAGGTGTGCAGTGGCAAACTAGTGCACTTATATAACTGTCATCATTTATATGACAGAAGCAAGATTTGTCCCTTGCATTTTTTATTAGCTACATCTACACTCTGCTTTAATAGTGTATCAGAACTGAAAGAAACCTAAAAGAGGAATCTTATACTAATAACAGCATCTAGGTTGGATGCTGAAACAGCTCTTTGTTTCATCATCATGTTTATTTGAAGTTGGTGATGAATGTCCTATCTCTAACTACTTGCAAAACTTGAGCATCATAGAATCATAGAATAGTTAGGGTTGGAAAGGACCTTAAGATCATCTAGTTCCAACACCCC
>JASSUY010048836.1:0-35264 GCA_032466535.1 Forpus xanthops
CCCAGGGAAGTTGTGAATGCTCCATCGCTGGCGGTGTTCAAGGCCGGGTTGAACATAGCCTTGGGTGGCATGGTTTAGTGGGAGGTGTCCCTACCCATGGCAGGGGTGTTGGAACTAGATAATCTTGAGGTCCTTTCCAACCCTAACTATTCTATGATTCTATGATAAATCTTTATGGAAAAAATTAAATTATGCATTAGCAGCTAGTCTTTGTTGCAGAAAAGACATAGGTTTTAAAGTCTTTGAAAACCCCTTCTCCCATGCCACCAAGTCATTTAAATCACATTGTATTTTTTGGGGAATATTAGAGCTGCAAAAACTAGCCTGGCCATAACTTTGTATAAGGCACAAATTAAACACTTCTATTGACTGTTTGAAAAATAAAGGCCCAGTTTGCATTAGCAAGGTTGAACTGGATGGTTTTATTTCTTTTGGAAAAGCACTTGGATCCTTTTACCTATGTTTTATGAAAAAAAAATGGATGTAACGTGACTGCTGCATTCTATATTTGAGTCTTTACTTGAAGAAAATAAGATTCAGGGATAACATAATTGTACAAATACTGGGGGTATACCTTGTTTATTTCCAGGACCAATATTATTAAATGGATTTGAAAGAGAACCATCCAAATATGATTTTCACCAGTAACAGAAAAGCTTTCTTGAATGGAGTGCTTCACATCAAGCACAATTATACTGCCTAAACAGACACTATTTAGTGAGATGACTGACCTTAAATCTAGACATAACAGAAACTTGGATTCTTCAGTTACTTTAATTTGATGACTTATTTTATTTATGATAAACTCCTTTAGGAGTGAAATAGTAGAAAATGAGCCCAGAGAAGAGTCTGTACTCAGCCTCCTGGTCAGGGCTGGCTATGACAGCACTGTGTTGCTGGAGAAGAAAGCTTTTTTTGATGTGCAAGGGCAGTATAATGGCACTGCTGCCAGCCTGGTGCAGAGCAACGGGGACCCCCCCCTTCCTGGGGTCCCAGGGCATGTGGTGGTCTCACAATACTATGAGGGTGATGGGAGTACCTGTTGCAAGCTACTGATTCTGGATTGGGTCCTTCACTGTCATTTCAGTACTTTCCACTTCCTCTTCTTGTACCATGCTGTGTACACCTAGGAAGTCCAGCAAGGAGTTTGGTTTCTTGGGCACAGTGGGGGAAAAAGGCAGTGGTTGGGGGAAAACCGGTTGGTTGTAGCAAGGTGATATGCTACACTAGGGTTAGGAGCCCTGGAATGCCAGCTGCTCTTCAGAGGCCTCATGGAAATGTCCTCCCACAGCAGAGTCCTCCAGCCTGTCCAGAGACAAGGGGTGGGTGGACAGGCAAGTGATGCTCAACCACTGACCTCCTGCACAAATGGAGATCGTTGCGGACTAGTCAAGGGTAGGAAAGATCAGGCTCTGAATGGGCAAACAAATCCATGTCCTTCACCACTTCTGAGAGGGGATCCTTCTCTTCCTCTGCTTGCTTTGCCTGTCAAAGGATTGATGTATCCTTTCTGAATCCTTGTGCTAAGCACCAGATGGCTTCTGTAGGTGTGGAGGAAACTTCTGAAAGGAATGAAGTGGCTTACAGTCAGCAATGCTACCTTCTCCACAGGTACAACCAATTCCTGTATAAGAAGGGTGGCAGAGCTGAGCAAAGAATGGAGCTGAGCTGGGTAGTGTGACCACTTTAGGAGTTATACTTCTTTATGGTTCAGTTACTGAATAGTGCCCCTGTTTCTCTGTTAGGAGGCAGAAGTCTATTTCTATGAGGGATCTGCATCAGGAAACAAGTGCTATACTACAGATACCGTGTCTAGGGAGAGCTTTCCAGGCAGGCTTTTCAAGGAGAGGTATGACTAAAACACTAATGTGCTTTATATCACTTCCTCTCCTTTTGTGTGATGCTGCTCGTACCCAAGTCAGTGGGAGGATTCACCCATTTAAATGGTGCTTTTACTGACATGTCTGGCATTCATTTTTATTATGTTGACCTGCTTTCTTTTTTTTGCCCAGAAGCCACTCAGCTGCTGGTTGGTGGACATCCTCAGGCGCAGGAAGCAGACAGCACCCAAGTCTGAAGCTTCTGACAGTCCAGCAGTTTCATGGTCAGTCTGAATGGTCCCATAAAGCTGGGGTAAGATCATGAGCAGAAAGCACTGTCAAGCTTCCAGTCTTACTGAACAGTTTATGTTTTGTAGTTACTTCACGGGATAAAGGAGCAGAGTGCCAGAAGGTGCTACTGGCAACATCACCTATGATTTAGGGTTGTCCGGGGGTCTGAAGGCTATATGAAGACTATTGGCACAAAGTCTTGGGAATTGTGCAGAGCTTCAAGTATGTCCTGCCTTATGCAGAGCTGGAGAGCAGCCTGAGGGCTGTGACAAACCAGTCAGACTCAACTAAAAGTGGAACTATTTATGGGTGGTTGTCTGTTTTATCTTGTGACTTGTGAATGTTGTCTCTTGTTCACCAAGGCTCTGAGCCCTATCAGTTTGCACTTAAATATAGCTTTCCCAGGTTTTCAAATCTGCTGTTTTCCCAGAGAAATGTCTGTTCCTGGCGTGTATCCCTCCTTCTCTTTAAATGTATTGAAAATCATCTCACTCACTGACTGTTGGTAGGTGTGGTAGATGACCAGCAACCCCTCTTCTCTGTGTTCAGGTTGAGGGCATAGCGGTTCATTTGAGCCTACATTTTCTGATGCTTTGTGCCTCCAGTTTCTTCGTCACAGCCCTTGCCATGATCCTGAAATATCTTGCCAAGTAGAGAGCAATGGAGGAGGTTTGCCTTCCCTGCAGTCTGAGGCAGGTGGTACTGGGAATCACAGAAGCAAGTGCATGCAGAAAGGGTAGTGTTGTGGCATGTGACGCCTACGTGTACCCAGATCTCATATATCTTTTTGTCATGGACAATGCCTAAACACATGTGCCAAAGCTGTCAAAATCAAGTGCTGTTTTTGCAGATGATCTCCAACTTAGCCAAATACTGTGCTTGCAGGGAAATTTTATCAAGAAAAACCCAAAGGACTAGACTAAATAATATCCATAGGTGACAGTTTAAATAGAGATGTACAGCATTTTGTTTGAATTCATAATTAGTTACTGATATAGGTGCATATTTATTAATTTATTGCATTTTTTTTAATAACTTAATTTTCCACCTCTAAAAAAACTTCATTCTATATGATTCCACTCTCAAGGCAAGCCTTACATAATTCTTTGAATCATTCAAAACTGCAGTACATTTATGCATTTGTTACTGCAAGTGTGCTGTGGCTAATGACCAATGGCTAATTCAGCTGTTGCCTCCTGAGTTCTGCTACTGTCACTTCAGGTCAGAGAGATCAAAGGTCTGGTATTTTAAGGAATTTGGCTCTTCTAGATAAAAACATTCTGCATTCCGTGCATGTTCAATCTCTAAAGATAAGTAGGGAGGAATATGGTAAAACCCTGTTGTCCCTGTGGAAAGGATAGTCAGAATATAATTTGTGTAATTACCTTGCATGGTAGTTTGTGTTCATCAGCATACCTGTATTTTTCTTTTCTAATTGTTATAAAGCCTTTCATGCTTATTTTTTGTACTGAGTAATGAACATCTGATGCCTGCTGCTGTGAAAATTTTGTCGCTGGAACAACTGCTTCTTGAGCACTTGAGTTGTTCAGGCAGTGTCCTATCAATCATTATAGCTTTTGGGGCTTTAAACTGAAGTTATTTTAACATATGGCAATGTTACTTGATAGTTTCCTCTGGGAATCCCACCCACCGTGTTAGCTGCAAACAGCTATATGAAGAATGCTGTTCTCATGGCTCAAACACTTGTAATGCTGTCCCACCCAAACTAACCTCAGCCCAAGAATGACTTCTAATCCTCAAACAAAATGAGCAATGGATTTTATGTTACTGTCCCCCTGATTTAAAACTACTTCTTCCAAGCAACTTAGTATTTAGCTTTCTTTATTTTACTCTTAATAAAAGTATAATCACAGAGTTATAAAAAAGACAGGTGTTCAGTCTGTTATTGTACAAAAGAAACATCACTCTGAATTCTGTTAGTGCAATCAAATAGAACATGGAGTGTTTAAGGATATGTTTTTCTAAGTGAAGGAGAAAACTAGCTCACATTAGGTGAAACATTAATGGCAATTTCACTGAAATGTAAGCTTCTTGGTGCTGCAGTTCTTTCTAGCTGCACTGTAATTTTAATACTAGAAACCATCCTAGCAATTCATCCTTGCATGCTAGCAGGACTGTTTGTAAAAAGCACCAGTTTCATCACGCATGTGCATGGATCTCAAAATTCCGGAAGTGTCCCAAGTTAACCCATCATGATAATGAAGGATTTTTAATTTTATGAGAATCTCTGGGTAATTTCTTCTGTAATGCTTCTTCCCTCATTTCCATACTGCTGCTGCTGGCGTTCTGTACCAGATGCTGTTCTGTGTGCAGTAAAGCAACAGCCTCCTGATTGCTTTGTGACTGAAAACTTGTCTACCTTTCCTAAGGGTACAGTTGGTCCAATAAAATCTATTTCACGTTTCTTCAAATCTTGCTCTTTTTCTATCACTAGGACATCCCTCTGACATTACTATTACAGACACCTTTATATGCTCTGTGCCTCAGATGCTCCATTTTTGGTTTTGCTTGAATACAACGCTGTCCTTATGTGTGCCAGGTGTGGTTAATGCAGGTGTGTGACATGGATTCAGTGCTGTCTTATTCATTTGCTATCTTCACCTCTTAGGGAATCTGACAGCATTTATATTCCTGTGGAAAATCTGTAAAAATGGGGTCCGATAATATTACTGTTCTTTGCTGGCCCTGTTGTCTGTACATACATAATCAGAGAGAGAGGAGGCCTGTTCCAGTTCAAAGAAATAATGGGTATCTGCCTTTTCTGTAGAATTAGAGAGAACTCTGTGCATGATAGGTAAGAAAAAGATGAGCTTACTATCAGCTGGTAATACTGCTGTTTCTCTTCCCTCACATATGACAGCAACCAGATGGATAGAGGCAGTGGCCCTTTCCCTCTTTTCAAGGGAAGTTTGCACTGTCCTGGACAGTCTAAGTGTTTGACAGTTTTAGGTTGGTGTCTGAAGCTGCAGGTGTGATTCTGCTATTTAAATGTAGCCCTTTGGTGCCACCTGAGGTGCCTTGGGTGTCTATAGGTGTCTCATCAGCCCCATATGTCAACACCTCTTGGGTGACTAAATAGGACTGGATACCAATGTGTATGTTACTAAATCCTTTTCCTGTGTCTCAAAACAATGTGCAAAGATGAGCTGTTTGAGGTTACCACCATTGGTTTCGTTGCCTGGATTCAATCAGCCATCTGCTTTTGGCTCTTGTTCTAATCATACTTATGCTGTGGCACAGGTTTATGCTTGAATAGATATACTGGTGGCCAAAAGGGGCAATGCTTGTCAAAGGGATAGTGCTTTGGCTGTTTTTGTCCTGGCATGCCACTGCTCCTCTTAGTGCTGAAGCAATCTGCTTTGAAGTCAGCTCAACAGTGGTGCTGGAGGAACAGACCCAGTAGGAACACTGAAGAGAGCAAGGGAAGTGTCTGGTCAGCTGGCAGCTACTCCGGGACGTAGCCCTATCACAGAACTGCCTAGTTGGGCACCTGCTTGGCTCTGCAAGTTTTCTTGTCTTTGGCTCTACACATCCAAAGTAATTGAACTGTTCTAGAACAAAGTGGATCACAACTGCCACAAAAGGCAAATACTGCCTGAAGAAAAATCATGTACAGTCAAAGTAGCAGTTAAATTCCAGGAAAGATTAAATGAATCAGAAAGCAGGCCCTTTTGAGGATGCATTGCAACACACATCCTTTGACAGAATTCTTCCCCTAGAACCCCTTGGCAATCTGCAGACCTACCCAGACTGAACCTAATAGTTCCTGTATATAAAGACAGGACAGGCTCTGGAGGAAATCTGGGCCTCTGTGAAAAGCCTCTTTGTGCCAATCTGCAAGGGCTTGACAATTCTTAGGCAGCAGAATCATGGACAGGCACAGCTCCTCCAGTGGTTTGGCTCTGAGGGGACAGCAAGTAGCTGTCTCTGCTGGTGGTTCTGAGACCCCCACCCTGCAGGTGAGGGGGACTCACAGTTACTCGAGCATCTGGCAAACATAAAGCCTTACATAGCTCTTAGATCTCACTCTCCCTGACCTCTTTCTGCCTCTCCTGGTGCAGGAAGGTGGATGGTTTCCAGCTGAAACAGTGGATGGAAAAATTCCTGCTAAGGAAGAAAAAGTAGAGGCTTGACTGTAAAGACTGTAGTGATGGCTGGGGCCAAACCTAGTAAGGCCAGGGCATGGGCTGATGCTGTCCCACTGTGCCTGGTGCCTGTGAGGGATGCAGAGATGCCTCTGATGCTGTCAGGCTGTGGGGGTGTGGAGCGAATCAAGGATCCTCATTGCTTTCTGTGGTTGTTCTCTTCTCACTGCACCAAGTGATGCTCAGGAAAAAAGCAGAGCTCAGCACTGAAACCAAGCTGGGCACGGTTTGTGTTTGGAGAGGAGGTCCTTTAAGGAGAATGCAGAGAGCATCTGAATTACTTCACCACCCACGGAAATACTCTACAAATAAAGTTGTGTCATGCGGGAATGGTGTAATCTCGAATGTGTATCGGGGAGAGCACCCAAAAATTAGTGTTATGTTAATTATTAATGACAGCTTTGGCTGAAATTGAAAGCATATCCTAAAGGTGAAAAGCAATCTTAGATTAACAGAGTTTCTGGATCAGCCCTAGGACTTGTAGGCTTTTTCAGGCATTGTTGAGAATGTTTTGTTTTCCTTTATATGTGGGTAATGTTTCTTTCCTGTTGCTAGTGTTACTCTGCCTCTGTTTATTGGTTGCTATTCCTAAAAACAAATCCAGGCTTCGGCTTTCGTGGGAAAGAGATGTGGAGTGAGGGAACAGAGGAAGGTCCTTTGGAAGATTTGTGGCATTTGACAATGTTACAAATGATGCCAACAGATATTTTAAAAAGAGTTATTCAAATGGTTTATTTCTGGTGTCCAAAGAAGTCCTTACCCACTTATTCTAAGGCTTGGGATGTTCTGTCTGTTGTGTTTCTCGATCTGCCACAGACTTCAACTTCTGCAGGTTCCAGTTGAAGGTTTCATAACATACTGTTTGTTTGAGTCTCTTGCTCTGAGATTTGATGCAGCTTTGCACTTTGCATCTTTATAAATAAATCAGTTTTCACAAATGAATCAGCTATTTTTTGAGGTGGGCAGAGTATTTTAATGGCATCTAAATTCAAAATTGTGATCTTTAATTGTTTGGGATTTTTTGACCTGCTGTAGTTACAATTGATATCCAAGGAGGTATAAGGAAGAAATAGAACAAAAAGCCTTGCTGAGCTGCAGTTGTAACATGTATCCTCATTATTATTATTCATGACTCTTGGTGTAACCGTAGGATAAAGGAGTCATGTTCTTTGGCAGCAGAGGTCTCCGCACTGCCTAAACGTGGGACTGAAATGGTCCAAAGCTTTTACCTGACAAGAAATAACAAGTGGAGGTTGATGTAATGGAGCACAGGGAAACAGCAAAACATTGGGATGTGAAGAGATGTGTATGTGCCCACATCTTGCTGGTCATCTCAAAGCTGTTCCCTGCAGATCTTGCCACAATACTTCTGGAGGCAGACACATTTGCGGCACTTCAACCTCTACATTTATCAGTATGGTGGGCTGTGGACATCCCATAAGATACATCTCAGAGCCTGCTGTAATGCTCTTGCCTATGATATTTTAATAGTTCTCTCTGTATTATTAAGAATGCACAACTGAGGCTTTTCTGATCGTTTTTGGCAAAGAAGACCCCTTTGGGCTCAGTCCCATGCTGGGAGACATCCAAGGTTTTGCCTTACTCTCTTTTTTGGAGTGAGACCTCCAGGAGCAGTCATGCATCTCATTCCACACTTAAAATAGCAAAGCCCTTTCTGTGGAAAACTAAACTCTCCCAGTTCCTGAGGAAAATAATGCTACTGAGTAGTACCTTGTGGGCTTCAGTATCACACATATGACAGGGAGGACATGCTTCAAAATACAAAAGCAAGAATTTAAAGGCTGTATAAGACAAAGCTAACAAGGCAGATTAAACACAACTGAAAGCATCTCCCCTGGCCAGTGCCACCAGCTTGGCTGAAGTCAGGTTGAGAGGTAGGGTTGCCTACAGTAGGAGGGCAGAAGCCTTTACTCAGACATAAAGGACATGGGGTGCCTGGGGTAGTTGCATCCCTGTCTCGAGTGTGCTTATTGAATCCCACCCAGACAGTCCAAGTAATATGTGCCACAGAGTTTAAAACACGCAAACACATGAAACAAGAGCAGTGATGAAGGGAGGAAGATGGAGAGTGAGTGCACAGGGGTCTTTGCTGGGAACTGTGTTCTTGTGTTTGGTAAGTTCCAAAGACATTTGCATCCCTAGCATGGCATATACTTGCTGAAATCCATCCTCTACTGCACTCCTCTTCTTCACATCCCTTGTCAGGGCTGTTTCTGGTCTGATGCTGACAGAATGTTGCTAGCTGGTGATTGCTACTTCAGGGCAAGGACATGATTTTGTATTTCATAGTAAATGTTTTGCAGGATGTGCTAAAATTAAGTTTCGTTCCCACCTAGCTTTCCAAATCATGCAGTTTGCTTTGCTGTTGTCTTTTTATTTGTGTTTACAGCATCATATTTCAGACTAGACGTAAACTCTGAGTTTGACAGAGCTTGGATGTATTTGCATTTTAAATATACATTGGTCCTTTTGACAGTAGTTACCGCATTTGTCAGATCATATTCACAGTGTTCTAAAACGTACCCTCTGTCCTGGGCCAGGCACAAGCTGTACAGTTGAGGGACTTTACTGTTCTGCATTTACATACTGTCGAGCCCAATGGCATTTGATCCTGACAGAGTGAGCCCTTTGGTACCTCTGTGCTACAAATAATACTGCTGTCCTGTACCTGGTAAACATTTTTTAAGATAAGTCTGTAAGTGCTTGAAGCAGAAGTGCTGGGATATTATGTTACACTTATGTAATAATGGCATAATATAGCCGATACTCTTAAGAAGATTCTTGTTCTCACATGGTTGGAAATTTCTCTGGAAATGCTAGCAAGGCTTTATTTTCTGAAATGCAAAGTCCATGTATGAGTTCTTTCCCAGCAAGGACAGACTCCAGCACTGGTCTGTTCTCAAACGCTTGGCCTCTGCAGGTCACCTCCAGCTAGATACATCAATGATTTATTAAGGGTTTTCGTTGGTCTCTCATTTTCTTTCGACAGTAACTCCAAAAAAGGCATTTTTTTTTAGAGTAGGAAAATTGTTTCAATCATCTTTTCATTCAGTTTTGTGGTCTCTTTCTTCATTTCAGTGATTAAGGACTTGGCAGGGCTGGACTTCTTTTTTGGTTTGGAAGATAGCTTTGGAACATCCCAAAATAAATGATGTCCAAAAGTTTCCTCTTTGTCTGCTGTGATTTCAAAGCGATTTTCATGGCTCAGTTCAGGGCTGCCTAATAGAAGAAAATGGAGCAATAATTACTGCCTGCAGAGCTTCTAGCACAGCAGTTATTTAACTAGCTGCAAAATAATATGAGGAACTGGCAAATGTCTCTTAGAAAATGTCTTGTTCCCTGAAGAACTGTGTACTTTGAACCAAACTCTTCCTTAACTGGGCAAGTAATTCCTATGGCAGTCAGGAGTCAGCCATGGCTCCAGAATGCCTGGTGGGGAATGAGCAAGGGCACCATTTGCAGTCCTGCCTGTTGTAGGTGTGAAGCTCCTCCGTGTCAACCCTGCCCAGTGTGCTGGGTGTTGTGGCTCCCCATCACTTCCGGAGATCTTTTCCATGTGATCCTTTCAAACACTCTCAGTGAGTAAAATAAAGTATCAGAGCACTCATCCCACCTCAGTCTTGGCCCTGGCTGCATGAGGCAGACAGAGGGCTGCACACACAGGGGAAATGTCTCAAGAGGCACCTCAGCACATCGCCTCCCCATCAGTGACACAGGGAGGAGGGTGGCTAGGCAAAGCAGCTGATCTCTGCCTGCTCCAGGAAGAACTCAGGAAAGGAATGAGGGGCTTCAGTCAAAATGATTTAAACCATTAGCTGATACAGCTTTAACTGTACCTTGTGATAACTGACTTTATTAGGCTGAATTTTCATAAAATGAGTGAGAAATTGTGGGGTGGCACAGAGTGAGATGCCCTAGGCAGCATGGAGTTCTACAAATGGGCCACAGATGCCACACCTTGCAGAGCATCTCCTTCAGCCACAGAAAACCAGACACCTCAAAACTAACTCATCACTAAAGTCTTTGGTGGGTACAAAACTTGGTAGTTGATTCTGTATTCTAATAAGAGCTATTAATTTGCTCAGAATTCAACATGTAAATACACATAAGGTTCATATCTAATGTTATCACTGTGACTTTTAGTTAAAAGCCAAAATCCTTGTACTTTTTAGGAAATAAAACCCCACTTAGTAGTAATTGAAAGATATTTAGGATTTCAGCACATAAAAAAACTCTACATGTTTTGTAAAACAGGTGGCTAATGGTAACCTTGTAAGCCCAGTGGCTCTTTCAAGAGGGTCTTAAGGGCATGCCCATGATGACAGGTATGGCATAACCTTGTCAAGCCTTCTCCTGGCCATAGGCTGTCCATCTGTGGTTGGAAGCTGAATATGTGAGGGTTTGCTCAGGGCAGAGAGTGTACTGCTATGCAGCTTCTGGATTGCAGCTGTCTTGCAGCTGCAGGGATCAATGCCGAAGCATTTCAAGCCTGGCCTCTGTCTCAGCCTTGGTAACCACCCATGTCCATGTGTGATCTGGGGAGGCAAAAAAATTCCATAAGCTGCCAAGTCTAGCCTATGGGGGAGTTCAGTCAGATGGAAAGTGCTTCCTGGGTAGGAAAATGGGAGACATCATCCACAGCACAGGTTTCTGCTGGTGCTTTTGGTGTCCCAGGGGGTGCCATTATCCCAGTAAAGATGTTAATGAATGGTATTTTCCAGCAGAGAGTGATTTTATTAACAATTGTGCAATCTTTATGTAAAACCTTCAATTCTACTTCTAATTAGGTAACTTCTTTAGAGGCCAAGTACAAAGCATCCACATTGATCATTTAACAAGAAACGGCAAAGAATGAGTGACATGTAACTAATTGTTTGATCCAAAGTGAGGCAAATAAGTGTAAAATATAATGATGGTTTGTGAAAAATTGTGAGGGTTTTTTTTTGTTTGGGGTTTTTTTTTTTGACTTCTCATTTGGTTTGTATTCATTCCATATTGGGAGCATTCACAGAGTACTAAGGAGATACTTTTAATAAGACAAAGCTGCATCTTCTCCCACTGCCTACCCTAAAATAAAGACTTACAAAGAAACACCCTTTCAACTGGGAACTATTTTTACAAAAGTAGTAAGCGCTCTCATTTTTCAAGTGTTTCCAAACTTGTCTTTGTCTAATTAGTGTATTATTTCACCCAATAAATAATGTCCATATGATGGAAGATGCTATTTTTTTTCCCTACTGTATAGAGTAAACCAAGTTTCCAAACCCAGACAAGTTATCTAACTTTATATGTTGTGTTAACACAGGAATCCTATCCTTATTCTAACTGCTAACTGATAAACTTGCTGATGAAGTATTCTATAATTGTACAAGCATTAGGTATTTATGTGTTTAGCCACAAACCTATGCTGATGTATAGCATATCGGCTTTTCAAATAAGAATGGAACAGCACTGAAAAAGTAGCCATGAGTGAAAGAAAGAAACAGAAAGACTGAAATAAACGGAAACAGAACACAAGTTGTACTATGAGTGACTTTGACTAGCAACTTACTCGTGCCTTTGCAGAGTATTGCTTTGTGGTGTTGGCCAGAAGTCCATGTCTTCAGAGATATTTCTGTTGTTGATGGTTTTCTTTTTTCCAATCTCCGTTGCTGCAGTTAAGGAACTTATGTTGAGAGGGTAAATTGACTAGTATAATTGCTCATTAATGCACTCTTATTTAATGTACTTTTAGAGGTTATATTCTTCAGAATGATGCTAAATTATCGTGGCTTCAATTAGTGTAACTGCAGCCAAAGGGATGTCAGCATTTCTATTAATACAGTTCAATTTTCTGGGGTTTTATAATGAAGCTAGAAAAACCCACTGAAACCTAAGATACACAGTTTTCATGTATTTTATGCACACAATATTCCCTTGATTTTGAACTAATCAATACATATATCGAATCTAATAAGACAAAAATAGAGTGGAACGAATCTACTGAAGATACAGATGTCCCTGTCTACTGCAGAGAGGTTGGAACAAGATGATCTTAAGGCCCTTTCCAACTCTGATTCCATGATTCTATCCCAATTTGTAGAAATAGAGGTACACTAAAGGGAATAGACTGCTTTCTCTTTAGGTTAAATAGAAAGAGAAGGACAGAGAATGGTAACGCGGGGCAGTCAGGTGGACCTGTGGCAGCACAGGATATGGGCATTTTGCCTGGAGAGTATCTTGCACCCCAGGTTGCATATTTATCATGATTGCCTCAGTCTGTCCCTCTTGTTTTCTGCACCTAGTGGTCCTTGATTCTGTGTGGCAAAACAGCCTTGAGTTTCTTAAGATGTGCTACAGTCCTTGCTACATCAGGGCTTTAATTCTTGGGGGAGCTTGGAAGGAGAATGCATACAAAGGCAGCTGAGCTTGGAATGAAAATAAGAAATCTAACATTAAAATAACCTCCCAACCTAAGTAGCTTGAGGGTAGAAAATGCTGTGTCCCCGTGTGTGTGTCGTTCTCTCCCCCCTCCTCTTTAAAAATTGTGCTAGGGTTGATTTTGAATATTTTTGTATAATGTAATTAGTTAGCAACAAAGATAACTCCAAAGCACTTAGATTTCAGCAAAGGAAAGGAAAATGAACAAGCTAAATATGTCTGCTTAGTATACTGAAGTCTTTCAAAGGTACTGCCAAAGGAGTTGTAGATAAATCCAACCCAACTTTTTAGAGAAATGTAGTAATTTTCCTCACAAGAAGAACATACAGAGAGATAATGTTTATTTAATATGCCTTTTAATATATTTTCTCCTCGGATTAGAGATAATGAAAATAGTAAAGGGCTTGCAGCAACTGGTTAGCACAGCACATCAGCACCAAAGCACCAAGGAGTTGCTACTTCAATTCAGATGCAAATTCTGCAAGAAAAAACTCATCTGTCCGCTGAGTAACAGCCTGCCTGATCTGTTAACTGAGACTAACAACACGATGGGCTATGTGGAAAGGGGCAATAAAGATGCTCTACTTACAAAGTAATCCATTTGGTATCTCATGTCATCTTGAATATGGAATGGTTTTCTGAAATCATGACAAAACATTGATGAATGGCCACATGCATTATTATAGCAGTCAATCTCAAGGTAATGAGATACATGGAACTCCTAGTTATGTTGTAATCCTATCAACTATGAGTGCATTCTAAAAACAGAAATGCTAAGAACAAAGAAAAGGAGAGTAGGTAAGGTGAGCTCAGAGCCTCACAACAGCATTGTGTTCATGTGCTAAGGAATAAAGTATTTATCTACTAAGGTCAAAGCTCAAGGGCTTTACATGTGCTCAGTCCATTTCTTCACTGCTTCTTTTTCTGTATTTGCCTTGTCCTTCCTTTCTTAATGTTATCTAAGGGGTTCATGGACTTTTTCTTTCCTTTCCTAATTTATTCTGCATTACACAGAAAGGTAAAGTGCGTACCACATTCCATATGACATTAATGGTCTGCAGCAATCAAGATATTCATAGATCAATATAGGTTTTAGAAGTAACAACCAGGTGGGGACTTTGTTGCTTGACTTTAAAATTGTGCTAGTCATTATTTTTTCAGTCTGTCAATCACTGGGGTACAAAATTAGAGAGACCTAAAGTATATACATGCACAGAACATTGAAGAATAGGATGGGTTTTTTTCCTCTGATGGACTTTTGCCTAAAGACTCAGATATAAAAATTACAGCTTTTACATTGAGAAGCCTACAGTCTAAATAACTAGCTTGGAAAACTCAAGCTTTGATCAGCAGCTGAGAGAGGACGGCTCTGGAGAGGGGCATGTTATAAACATACCAGGAAAAGAATTCTCCTTCCCTGAGGTAGTGTGCAGTCTTGTTATTCTATCACTCTTTTTGCTGGCACTCCACGGTTAAAATAATACAATGATGCTACTTCTGTAAAAAACAGGAAAAAAAAAAAAAAAAAAAAAGGAAAAAAGGGAAAAAAAGAGTGAAAAAAAGAAATGCTATCAGGTTAAACTGAAATGTGTTTCTTATTTGAGAAATAATTCATAGGTGCTTTCAGAGCAAGATTGTAAAATCAGGACCCTGGGATTACACAGGGAGATTTGAAATGGGATATACCAGCTCTCTGCTCCTGCTTATCAGCTTGACTGCAGCTTTTAGCGATCAAAGTTATTGCTACCCGATAGTGGTCTTGTGTAACCTCTGAAATGACTAATCCACTCAGTACAGCTTACAAAAGAAAGGGATTTCTTTTCCAGTTAGCATTTCCTTGCATCAGGCAAGGCAATATGGTGATTTGGGATCCCTAGGCCCCGCATTGCTGCGAGACACCCAGCAGTGAAAAATAATGATTTTTGTCTGAACCAACTCCTGAGCAGCATGGGGTTACATGGGTCAGCGCATCTCTTGTCCTATTCATGGAAGACCTGTACGAAAAGCAGCTAGGTTACTTTTGGATTCTGGGCTCTCTGCATTAGGGTGTTTTTTTGCTGACTGGGCATTGAAAATCCAGCATGCAGAGGGGACACGTGGGCAGAGAAGTATGTTAGGCCAAAAGCAGCAAGGCAGAAGGTAATGAACAAGTGGTGCTCCTCTAACCACAAACGCTGTTTCATAGTACAGGTGTCATCATAATGTAAAGAAAGAGGTATAAACACAGACTGTATCTTTCCAAAACTACTCAACACTGCCTTACTCTAATGGATATTGACACTGATGGTTTCATAGAATGGTTTGGATTGGAAGGGACCTTAAAGGCCATCTAGTCCAACACTCCCTCTGCAATGAGCAAGATATCAGCAACTAGATCAGGTCGCTCCAAGCCCCTTTTGACCTGACCTTGAGCTTTCCAGGGATGGGACATCTCTCTGGGCAGCTTGTTCCAGTGTCTCAGCACTGTCATGGCAAAAAATGTCTTCCGTGTACCTAGCCTGAATCTAGCCTTGTAAAACCATGAGCCCTTATCCTATTGCTACAGGCCCTATTCAGAAGTCTGTCCCCATTTTTCTTGTAAGCTCCCTTTAGGTACTAGAAGGACGCTATAAGGCTTCCCTGGAGTTTTGTCTTCTTTAGGCTGAACAAGCCCAACTCAGCCTGTCATCATGGGAGAGGTTTGATGGAGTTTGTCATCCATGATCAGAGATTCTCAACAGATTCACATCTTCAGTCACCACAACACTTTGCTTGCTTTATTATTATCTCTTTACAAGTAAGAACCATTAAGACATCATGCAGGGGGCTGAATTAAATGAATCAAGGGTGAATTAACTAATTTGCAGTGAATCATCCAGGACATCTATTGTATGATCAGAACGTGGCACCTTCATCTTCAGGACTTTTCTGAGGTGCAAAACTGTCTGTGAGGGTTAGGGTTAGGGTGCACACTGTCTGTGAGGCCTTCTGTTCTGGGATGCAGAACAGTAAGACCCAGTCCCTGTTACACAAGTACTGGACAGATTAAGGTTGAGAAAAAAATGCTAAATGCAGTTAGAATTATGATAATAGCAATTTACAAGTAGCAATTTTTTTTTTTTTTGTGAAGAATATATATTTTTTCTTGGGGGAAATAGTGAAGTGTGGGTAAATAGAAAAGTTAGCTTGGTCTAAAATACACATAATTGTTGTTTATTATTGCTGTTTGCAGTATCTTGTAAACTCATGAGCTGTATACTAGTAAGAAAAAAATACTTCTGAAAACAAACCTTCCTCATTTCATTGCTACCAGCTTCTGTTTTCCTGGAGATACTAAATAAGTATGTTGCCAGGTCTGGGCTCATTCTTCTAGCCAATAAATTCTGTGCCTTCTTTTCTGCAGAACGCTGGCTGGTCTCTGGTTTTGCTATTAAGGCAGTGAGGCAGTCAAAGCTGGCAATGCACCTAATTTTGGCAGCATTTTGGGCCATACTGCTGGGGCCTGGCAGGTAACACTGAGGAGTTACTGGGCTCTGGTGTCTCTCTGATAGCCCAGAAACTTCAAACTGATGCTACCATGATAAATAAAGGCCACGTGCTCAGCAGCCTTACAGTGCGGGTGAGTACAGACTACTACAGAATGTTCATTCCCAGATTACAAATGCAGCAATAAATTAATTAGCGTGAGCTAAGTATTTTACAAACATGCGTGCCTGTTCATAGACAGAAACTGATGAGACACCCAGCACAGCACACTTTTACTTGCCCCTGCTGTTCTACATTTTCACACATAGAAGTTCCCCTGGGGCTGGGGGCCATCAATGACCCCCTGGGGCAGGGCTTCGATACCCAAAGTAGGAGAGTTTTAGGAGAGCTATTTCCTGCTGTTAATCATAGAACAGTTTGGGTTGGAAGGGACCTTAAAGATCATCCACTTCCAACCTCCCTGCCATGGCACCTTCAACCTGGCCTTGAACACTTCCAGGGATGGAGCATTCACAGCTTCTCTCGCCAGTCTGTGCAAGTGCCTCACCGCTCTGAATGTCCTGAGCGCCCCCCGCACCTTGTCACGCTCCCTTGCCGTGCCACTCCGGCGTTAATGGGAAGCGACGGGGCGACCGAGCAGGGAGCGCAGCGGCGCCCACCGTACCCTGCCCACCTTGCGCTTCCTTTCCAATCGCTGCGCGACCGGGCTTAAGTGCGGGAGGAAAGGGAAGGAGCGGACACGCAGGAGCGCACAGGTGAGACCGGGAGAGCCCTAGCGGCGGAGCACAGCGGAGCGGAGCACGGCCGCACTCACCGCCCCGGGCGGCCCCGCCTTGCTCCGCCCTCTCTGCTCCGTCCCACCCCGTCCCGGCCGGGGCCTCCCGCCCCCTCGGCGAAGGGGCCGCGCGGCGCTGGCCCGGCTGACAAAGGGGCGCCGGGGCCGAGGGCGGTGCGGGGAAAAAAGCAGGAGGCGGAGGGAGAGGACGGGCAGCGGCTCGCACGGAAAGTTGTGGGTCTGCCAGCGCAGCGCGGCGGGAGCCACCCCGCCGGGAGCGGGGCTCAGGGAGGAGCCGGCCCGGGCCGCGGGGAAGCGGAGCCGTCTGTCGCCGCTGTGTTCGAGGGGTGAGTAGCCGCCGTGCCGGGTTGCTGCCGGCCGTGCCCCAGCGCCCCTTGGAGCAGGGAGGGACGTGGGGGGAAAGTTTGTTCCCCGATTCCGGGCCGGTAAAGGGGGCCGGGGCGCAACGCCCGCGCTGGGAGCACCTGCGGGCGGGGCGGGGATGCTGGGGCGGGATCGGGAGCTGGGGCAAGGGGCGGCCTCGCCGTGGGGGTGCCAGGGACCGTGCACCGCCTGGGTTCGGAGGTGCTGGCACGTCGGGGTCGAAATCCCCACTGAGAGAGCGGGGACCGCGGCTCTGCCGAGGGCCGGGGAGCTGCGGAGCTGTGTGCGGGGCCCGTCCATCGGGCTCGCCTCCCCCCGCCCCGGCTTCGTGGCTTTTCCCGCACGTGTCTCTGGCGCCCCGGGCCGGCCGGAGCGGCACGGTGGCCCCTTGTGCCCCGACAGTAGCGGGCATCCCTGGCTTTGTCACCCCGCTCAGGTGGGGATGTCGCGCTTGGTGCCAGCTGGGTGGCGAGGGTGTCACCTCCCGGGCTGTGTCCTGCCCCTCTGGGTTGTGTGCGTGGGCACTGCGCGCCTCGTCACCCAAAGCTGGCCGAGGCTTCTTCACCTTCATGGCTAAGGAACAAAGTGGCCCGCAGCAGCTCTCTGCCTTCTTGCTCTTTAAATCCCAACCGGCATCTCTCGGCAGATGTATGCCCAGGAAATAGCCCCTTGGCTACTAGCCAGTTGTCCAGCTGGTCCGTGGCTGCACTTCCCATGTGGAGACACACCTGGTGTAGCCCATGGAGTTATGATGTCTTTCTGCTCCCTTTCCTGCGCTGTAGGTGCTGGTGCTGAGTTGAGGCCCTCTATGGGATCCCTTCCCGGGCGGATTTAGGCTGTGTGGGTGGCATACCCCAGCCCATGAGCATGGCCCGAGTCTCTGACCAGGAGGAAGGACCTAATGGGGGACACAGCGAGTTCAGTGATATCATTAAGTCCCGATCAGGTAAGCTATGGAGCAAAACACTGTTTCTCCTTTTTCTCTTCTATGCATAGCTTCTTCCATCTGCTTGTGTTTTTAAACAGCACGCTTCTCCAACTGTTTTTCTGTCTGTATATTGGTAGTACAGCAAGTGACTGAGGCTGTTTGTGCAGCTGTCCTACAATTAAGTAGTAGTAATTGTAGATCTCTCTTCTTTTTTGGACAGTGTTAGTCAAGTCTGTTTGTTTGGGATCCACCTCCTGCATTATAATTACCTCACTTTTGTAAATAACCACGCGCTTAAAGTGCTCTTATGCAACCTGAAGTTGGCAGCTTTTATGTTTATTCTCAAGCGCTGAAAATGGCAACTGTGGCCGCAATACTGTACCTCCTAAAAGTGCATATTGCGGTAGTACTCGTGCAGTAAATTAACGTGCTTCCTCCCTAATGTAAAACAGTTGTCTAAGGCCACTCACTCAGGCATTTCCTCTAGCAAAATGTTCACGTAACGGAGCTGAAGGTTATTGGAAAAACATGGGGGGTGTTTTTGGTTGTTGTGCGTTTGAGTCTTCAGAGCCTCAGGCGGATGCTGGGGTGGGTGAGGAGGTTGCCTCATTTTAGCAGGGGGAGCACTTTGGAGGGCAGAAGTGAGCTGTTTAAACCTTCATTGAAATTTGTGCTGCATCGAGAGACTGGATGCTCGCTTCTTTAGCGTCAAAGGCACTTTTTTCCCTCTTCAATGCAAAGTGCTCCTGCTGTCAAAAGATTTTCCTTCAATACTGGAAGCCTAACTGTGGTTTTCAAATTTTCCATACGTTAGGAACTGTAGTTCGTCAATTGGTGGTGATCTGATATGTCATATTAAGTGGGATGTGGGTTTGAATCTGGATCCCACTGGTGTATGAATAGATTGTTTCTTAGACCTCCTCTTTTTCAGGCAGTCTTCTCAACTTCTGGAAGTACAGTTTATGGAACAGAAATTCTTGTGGTTTCCCATCTTGAATTCTGTAGTGCTGGTTTACATTTTCTGCTTTATTTTGAAACCTTTGGATATAACTTTACTTGATTGTAAGTGTACCATCAGCACCTCTGAGAGCTTCAAGTTTGAGGGTGGCTTGAAACAGTTTATATGCATATATGTACCTAAGTACTACAGTTTTGTAGGATGACTGAGGTCTGGCTGTACCTGAGGTTTTCCTTGGATGAATAAATTGTACAGTAAGTTCCATTGTTTTGATTAGGGCAGATGATTGTAAATCTCTCATTACAACCCCTTTATCTTTCTTCTTCTCTGCTAATGAGAAAATGATGTATATTCTAGTACTCCCAAGGCTAAAAGACTTGCATGTTGAATTAAAAATGGCATGTGAAGATTGATCTTAAATAATTAATCTCCTAAATAATACTCTGTTTTCGATCTGGATGTTCCATTCCCTATGAGTAAACCTGTGGGAGGGTTTCCTAATGAAAGGGCTGAAGTTTCCTGAAGTATAGATGGCAGCAAATTAAAGACTAGTAGGGGAAAAATATTACAAGTTAGTCTTCCATTTTTCCTCGATGTCTGGAAAAAAGAATATTGATTTTGATAGAAAGGAAAACTGTGTTTAGTTGGGTTTTATTTTTGCTTGTTTGTTTTCTGGGAAGACTTTTTCCAGCATGGGGTGTTCCTTACAATGTGACTGGAGTACAGGAGAAGTGCGACTACTTTATAGCATACGTGTAATTGGGGTAACTAGGGGTCTGTTTGGGTTTTGAGGCTCTGGATAGCAGAACCAGGCTAGGTTTAGAATCTCTCCTTCCTTTCTTTTGTCATTGAAAATGGGCTGTTGTTCCGTTTCTCACTGCATTTAGCATCTGCTATATTGGAATTCTCTAACATTTTGATTAAAGAGAGCATGCAAATGTGCGTTTAATACTCTCATTCTTGAATAAGATATAAACTCCACTTCTAGTGATTTAACGTCATAATATTAAGATATCATAATGGGTTTTGGGTGCATATTATTCCTTAGCATTTTTAAATAAGAACACTGAAACAGAGTTGACTGTATTGTTGCAAATGAAAAATGAGAGATGTATAGTGTCTTTTGTAAAGATCACTTTCCTTCTCCCCTCTCTGTGCTCTCCTGGGCAATTGCCTGTGTCCTTTTCGACATGTTCTTCATCTTTTTGGAACAGATGACAAAGCTGTCAGGATATTGTGGCTATTTAACAACATTCATCTTCTAAAAGTGATGGTTAAGATGCATGACCGAATCTTGTATTTTGTTGTAACTTGGAAGAAAATTCTCTTCTGGAGGTCAGGCCTTAAGTAAGAGTGCCTCTAGGAAAAATGTATCCAAATATTTGGATACAAATGTAAACTTTAGTCACTAGCAGCCTGTGAAACTGAATATGTTATCTTTTTTGTAGTCATTGGTGTTTTAGCTATCTTGCTTTGGAAAACTGGAAAGCATCTAAAAAGCCACAAAGGGGACACTGTTAATACAGTGACTGGTTATTGAAAGCTTGAGCTTTGATCAAAAATTACTCTTACAAGACTGTAGTAAAACACACAAAGTTTCGCGTCTGCTCAGCGTAGTGTGGTGCTCATCTATGCCTATTTGTATGAGCAGGGCAAGCTGTGTAACTTACTTGTAATGACCTGTAATTGGAAGCTACCAGCACACCATGTAAAGGATGTAGGAGAACTGCTAGAAATCATATATTTTTCATAGAGAAATCAAAATCAGTTAACAGTGCATTGGACTTCTATTTGTTGCTGTACAGAAAACCCCACCAAACCCCAAAAGTGTGTATGTCACAAGATTTTACAGATGGGGGAGGAAAAGTAATTTTGCAGGTTTTCAATTCATCCTTTGGGAGTTTAGACTGAGAGGATGAAGAGTAAAACACTTTGAACAGAGGTCCCTGTGTATTATTGATTATGTTGGAGATACCTTTACCTTGAGCAGTCAGGGAGAAAATTTTCTGTGAATGTGCCATATGTTGTAGCTGTTCTAAGTGATAAATGCTTGATTTAATCCAAAGCCAGAGTTGTGTGTGTGCGTCCAGTAATATCGGGTTTGTGACTTGTGGCACCGAAAAAAGAAAGACTTATTTCTGTTGTCCAATTAGTGTTTCCTATTTTGCTGCTTTGGATGTGGCTCTTCTTAGATTAGATAGTTTGCTAGCACTGATCTACTCGTAGCTACAAGTTATTTTTGAAGATGCATCTTCTGCACTTAGAATAGAATATGATGGTGACCCAGGCTGCCTTTAAAATAACTTTTGGCCTTGGTAATTATAAGGGAGGCTCCCTTATGCTCATAGAAGAGCTAAGTGCCTCTCTTCTTCCTGCACCAGTGATGGATACTGATGGCTCTGAGTGTCTGATGTTTAAGGGGTAGGATTACTTGTTCCTGAGCAGTTATGTTGGGATTATGTATTTGTAATTAGCATTTATTTAGCATTGTTAGCCTATGCGTCTGTATGATTGCTTGCTATGGAAAAGTAGTTTTCACTTTTAACTTCCCTAAAGTATGAAGTAATGTATATGGAGCTGATTTGTATCTTTAAAAAGCATCTTATGCAGATAGGTGAGCTTTTCTTGTTGCAGTAGCTTTCAGGAAGGAATGCAGTGGGTTGATTGCCTTACAGTGGTGAAAACAGTGCTGTCATCACTGGGCTTGAAGAACAGATGAGTCTTTGCTATGATTAATTATGGAAAAAAGACAAACTCACTTAAAATCTGTCATGTTAGCTTGGAATGGTAATATATAATTAAACAGTAAGATGTGACAGGAAAAACATTTCTGGAAGATTACTCTACGCCTCTGGTGCATTTTAAGATATGAGTTCCTGTCTAAATTGAGGGGAACTTAATTCTGCTCATCTACCTTTCATTTTTAATTACATTTAATATATTTGACTGAAAGACTACTTTGAGAAATTGCAAATTATTTTTGGAGTTCTTGGGCAAGGCTCGTTCCTAGAACTGCTGCTGTTGTCTTTCTCTATGTCTGTCCCTATGAAGCACTGCTTGCTTGGCCAGCTGCCTGCTTGCCTCAGGATCTCCCTGCTGCATAGTGCCCCATGTTGCCTTTGAAACCAGTTCCTATGGTTATACCTCTTGCTGATAGGTCACTACAGGCTGAACATGCTGCTTCTCATTTGTCCCTTTGGCTTCATCAGTGTGAAATGATGGCCAGAAGTCCTTATAGTTGCAGGCAGATCCTTAGGATTCTGTCAAGTGGGTGCAGAGTTAGCATAGCCAGTTTTGCATTGTGTGAACTCTTCAGGGATGTATGTGCAGGCAAGGTATGAAAGACAAGTGGCAAATTTGCTGCTCCTTATTTCTAGCCACTGAAATGTCTGTTTTTCAAAACTGAACCTTTAAGTTGCTGTAGTCTGGCTTCTTTCCATCATTTGTATCTCCTTTTCTTGGACTGTCTGCTGGGGACAGATTGGTTGCTGCAATGAAGACAGTTCTTGGGTATTGCCTAGCATTTATGAAATGGCAGGTATATAAGTACCAGGCTGGTTTCTTCTGGCCTCTTGATTGGTGGGTAAAGAAATAACATATGCTGCTCCATGTGTTTGAAGCACGACTTTGCCTTGGAATAGAAATTCATGCTCCTCGGGGAGGAAAAGAAAGAAAAAAATTAAAAAAAGCCAAACCATAAAAGCAGCCCATTGATTTGTGCGTGCTCTGCCAGGAAATGAGGGTATAACCCTGGGCAAGAACTGCTATGTGAGGCACTGCATGTAGTGTCTTAAGTATTCCTAAAGAGGTCTGAAAGCTGGGCTGGGGAGAGGCAGCTGCTGGTGATATGGGACTCTCCATGAATGAGGATCCCATGAAGAAGGGGTGCCTAGGTAAGGGGCAGATCAGTAGCAATGGGATGTTTCTGGCTCCACCTCCCCCAGCTTTCTTTAAAGCTCATCTCCTCCTCAGACCTTGAGTCTCAGGGAGGAAGACAGACTCATATTATAGTGAAAATATTTGTACATGCAAGGAAATTCTCCAATTTTACAGCATTGGGCAGCTTAGCAGACAATTAGCTATGCTGTTGTAACACCTCTTGATAACTGCTCCTAATCTTCCTCCTTGTCTTAACTGCTCCTCCTAGCAGAATCACTTGTCCGTGGTCTGTGCACTTGTGAGCAGGGAAGAGTAGTGCAGTATTGTTATTAAAATCTTTCACATGTGAATGAAATGGGGCGATGGGCTGGATGTGGGTGTGGAAGGGCAAGGGGGAAGAGCATGTGGGCTTGAGATGAACTCATGTTGCTTCAGGTCAGCATAGCTGCTCCACTGCCAGGTAGCAGCAATGGACTGCTGTGCTTACAACCTGCATGATCTGCTTTTCATGTGTTATACAGTATCCCTCCTTCAAAGGAAAATGCACAATTAGAAGAGTGCAGCTGTTCCCACCCATCCTGGGAGCTGAGATGCTCCTAGCGTGAAGCTGGGGAGAGATGCATTTATTTGGATGCCTTAATGACAGTCTGAAGATGAATAACAGGGTTTAAATGTTGTGAGGTGGGAGGGAGGAGTTGCATTGTCTGACTTTTTATTGTGCTGATGAAAGAATAAGTTTTAAGGCTGCATATTTTGTCAGAAGTCTGTTTCGTGTCTTCCCCCCCTCCCCCAGTGTGTTTCTGGAATGAAATGGGGAAGCAAGCTGAGCTATAATTTCATAAAGTGACAGTATATTCTGAGAAGAAAGCTGGGAGTTTTAAACGTAGCAACAAAAATAACAGGCTAAGAAAATAGAAGAGCCCTCTGGCATCTGTAGGTTTGATAGAAGATAGTGATACAGCTCTTGCAAGCTGTAGTTTTGGGCATGAGGCAAGAAACTACTGACTTGTATATACACACAGCTGCAAAGTCAGCGAAACATCTGCCATCAAGAAGGAGTCATCAAAAACTGACATTTATTTATTTATTTATTAGGACATTGTCTTTGAGCCCCTTATTTGAAAGGACATCCATACCACCTGGTACTGCCTGTGGAGAGAGTAAAAAGAAACTTACTTTGATGATTTGATGTGGGTTGGGATCAGCCCTAAGTGGAGCAAAATGCCCAAACCAAACCTGAACCAAAATACAAACATTTGTAGTTAAATTTTGTAGTCGCTTATCTGTGGAACCAGTGGTTGGGGCTGGTACAGAGTCACTGGCTATGACTCCAGGTGCACATCCAAGCAGCCAGGAGGCTCTGACATGGTTGTGGATGGTGCCTGTGTGGACTGGGCTGGGCCCTGGTTGTCAGTGGGGAGGTTGATGGAACATGGTTGGCTGTAACAGGGAAGACGTGGGTAGTCACAATTCCTTCTGCCTGTGTGTGGTATGGGCTGCGTCTTCCCTCTGATTGTTGGGCCAGCTCTGGAGGTGGGCCTCAGCAATCAATGATGAGCCTTGGTTATCAGTGGGACCCACCTACATCCATGGCAGTGACCTTCTGAAGGTTTCTTATGCACAGAAATCTGTTTACTCTTTGATAATTTGCGTTTTTAGATGTTCATTCATCTGTTGAGTGCACAGGACAGATGCATTTAACATGTTGAGATGGTGGAGAGGAATAACTTGAGCATTGCCTAGCTTCCTTGGGAGTTCTCTTGTAATGAGGCAGTTCCTGTGCTGGAGAAGGATTCCTTAACAGCCTAGCATTTTTCAGATGTAAGTTCTCCTGATGGGTGAAGAGCTGATGGGAGATATGCTGACTGCATGTTTCAGTCAAAGACCAACTTCCGTCTCAGAAACACTGCTTACATGCTGATAGGAAAAGATATGGCTACATGACAGATAAGATACATATCCTGAAGATTATTTTGCTAATCAATATAGGGAATGCGCAACAAGACTTTTAAGCGTAAATTGTTGGCAATGAAGGTAATTTCAACATCTTTCCCCTCACCCTGTGGAAGCCCAGGAGGACCCACCTTCCAAACCCTCTTCGAAGACTTTGTAGAGGAGTTAGTAAACATATAAGGACATTCACTGGCTTATGCATTTAGTTGTGGAGAAACATGCACTTAAACTGTGAAAGAACATGCTTTGATGGATCTGTGTAATTCATTCCACAAATAAATTCGGTTAGTTCCTTTATACTCTGCTTTTACTGCTTGGCATCAAATGCGGTTTTTGCTCCCCTCTTAATTTAGATCATGGCATAGGACCAAAGGTGGAATATGGTCCTAAAATGTTATGTTACAAATTATTGATCAGAGAAGAGTGGTGTGGTGATGTTCTGAAATGTTTTTCTAGGTTTTATTGTTGTTAATTTACCATGGTGTCCTGGATGAGCAAAGAAGAGTAGTTTGTGCCTGTGCAGCAAATGGAGATTTATTCTAACATTTTATGGGAACTTGCTAGGAATAGTAAAGCCTTTTGGTTTCTATGCTGTTTTAATAGCTATATTATAAAATATGATTGTATTAAGAGAGGAGAATAAATAAAGTAGTATTTCAATGCCAGCAGACCTTTCTATTCCCTCTTTCTAGGTTTTCATTTCTGTTATAACTTAATAGTGCTGACCAGGCTATGGTCAGCATAAATCATTTCCAGAGAGAGTTCATTGCTGTCTTTCTGGTTTCTACATGTACATCTTGTTCTTGGATGAAGCTTCTTGTGGAAATTCACAGGAACACATTGCGTTAACGCTTGCCTCTTTCTTGAGAAAAGACTTTGTGGAAGTTTAAAGTCTGGTAGCGTCCTTCTGGATATAGTTTTGCTCTCTCTGGGATAGTGGTGCATAATCTCAGAGTGCTTTTCCTCTGTGTTCAGGAATTTTTCTTTTGGACTTTGCTGTAGTGCCCAGTTTAGAGCTTGCCAGTGTGGTTTACTGAGGTGTTTTTTCTTGTTTGCTTGGTTTTTGTTTGCTTTTTTTTTTAATTACATCAATTTTTAGCTAATTTAATACACTTCATTTAGAATGCGGTTTATTAAATTTAATCTGAGCGTTATTAAAGGTCACAGTAGATGTGGAGTATTCATTCCGGTACTTCTGCTAAAAACAGGTTTAAACACTGTATCATCTGTGCAGAGGAATGGTCTGTCTGGTGGAGTGTCAGATTTGTCAGTGCTTGGGTACTCGGGGGCGGTAATGCCTGTTTCTCCCTCCTGCACTGAGGATGGGAGCAAGTGCTGCAGTCTGCTGCATGTCCCTAGCAGGCTGTGGACCACAAGCCCAGTGGCATCCTTGGGACTCTGTGCTTCTGCCTCTTGTTGTTTCCTGGGTGCCTCAGGAGAGCACAAAAGGCTTGTTTCTCCCCTGCCCCCAAATTAAGCATTATTCATTATTGTTTGAATTCAGGACAAAAGGACACTTAAAGTCACCCAACCCCCTCTCTCGCCCCAGCCCACTGTTCTTGTGCCACTGGACATTTGAGAATTTATTAAAGCCTTGAAGCATACTTCTGGAAGATTATGTTGCTATCTTGATAGGGTAAGTAAAACATTGACCACTGTATTAATTTGGAAGTGAGTTTTATACTGATATGCACAACCAGCATGTCCAAAATTGAACAGAAGGGGGAAAGAAGAGTTCAAATGGGGTTGTGCCTGTTGTCACAAATGTCATACCACTCTATATTTTTGAAGGCTATTGAAACCCAATTCAAATTCATTACTTGCCCTTTGAATGTTAACAGATTCCTTCCTGTTTACAGAAAAAGCAGCATTAAAGGAAAGGAGATTGAAAGCTGTCTCTGCTACCCTTAACTTTAGTGAGGTGCTTAACAGAGTCTCTGCAGATGCCAGGCTCTTCACCTGATGTTCTCCACTGCTGCTTCACCAGATTCCTCTTTCCGTCTTCCTTTTGCACCTGATGAAGAGCAATAAATGAAAAAGATTGAGTGGAAGTGCACTTTTAGCAAATACACACCAGTTCTTGCAAGAAGCTTCTTGCTTCCGTCTTGCAAGATGCCTGGGTGCATCATACCACTGCTGGAAAACTTTTTATTTCTATTTATGGGTATAGGGAAACCGATGGCATCAGTCTGAGGCATGTTTCCATGTAGGTGCGTTTCTTTTCCCATTCTGATCCAAAGAAAACTAGGATCAGTTGAGACTTACAGAGCTGTTGAGACACAGGGTTGGAGTGACTGCCACATCAGCCGCAGTGGTGTCTGCTACTTTGCAGCCCTCCAACAGAGCCTCTCTATGAATGACACCCCTTCAGAGTTCAGAAAAATGCCTTTTTATGCCAAAAGGATTAATGCGCTGTCTGCATCTTTCTTACATATCCATGCGTGCATGGCAGGAGGGAGCATGAGAACCTGCTAGGAGGTCTCAGGAATGATTTCCGCGGGTCTTTATGTAGACCCTCCTCCAGAGAAGGAAGGCATAAACATAAGAAAAAACTCCTAATTTTAGATTCATTTATTTTTTTAATTTTCTTTATTTTTTTTTAATGAAGCAGCTGTTTAGAAAGGTTTTCATTTAGGCTGTAATGAAGTAAGTGGCTCCTAAGACTTTACAAAACTTGAGATTACTTAACTATGTAATTTGTATTTTGTTGTTCAGGTTTGTTTTAAGAGGGGAAATAATTTCTGTACTAGGTCATGAAGGCTGTTTGCCTTTCCAGATCTTTCCAATCTAAGAATTTCCTGACTTCTCTGAGGCTTTCTCTTCTACCTGCAATTTGCTGGAGCAGGTTTTCTATCACTGTATGGTAATAGCCTCCTCTTCTCAGCAGGCAGTGTTAAATATTTCACCATCCAGGAAGGTAGCAGCTATTTTGCTTACATAGTGACTAACGGTATTGGGTGTGTTCCTCTCCAGGAAGAAAATGCAGAGAAAAAAGCAATCTCCCCTCCTCCCCCCAAAAAGACCCCAATAAAACAATATAAAACCAAACCCCTGCAAGCAAACAAGCAGTCTTCCTAATTGAAAATCCTCAGAGCCTCTCTGATTTAAAAGATCAGTTAATCTTGAGCAAGGCACACATGTGGTTCAGTGTGATAAAGCTCTTTTTGTGTTGTAGGATACTATATCTATAAAGAAAGGAAGTTGCATTAATTCAAACATTTTTTCTTCCTTACATTAGAGAAAGCAATGGGAGGAAAGAACAGTAGCTGGTTTCATGAAATGGGTTGCTTTCGGGGGGTGATTTCCCATTGATGGCTAGTTTGGGAATCATATTCTCTTTTGGAGAAATAGTGAAGTTAAAACCAGGTGTGCAGCGGGGAAGGTGAGATCCTGTGATCTAGCCTGTCTGAGGCATCAAGTGGGCAGTCTCGGAGGTAACAAGTACCTTTGTGTGTCATGCAGTATAACCAAGCAGCCCTCGGAACAGAAGGACCAAATTGGAAGAGTGGGTACTGGAAAGAAGAAAAATCTCCACTCATCCATCTCCTGCTAGCACTACTAGTGGTCTGCTGCCAGTTGTGAGATTGTGGTATTTATAGCTCTCAATATGAGCCTTCATGTTGTAAACATACAATATGATAGTCTGCTCTCCGCCCGAGTGTATAGACTTGTCTCTGTGCATGTACCTGGTTGGGTTGGCAGAAACTGGGATTGAAAGAAAATGCTTTGGAGTAACTGGAGTTAAAATGTGGGATCTTGAATGAGATGAGATATAGCCTGTTTTATACAGGAAAGGTGGTGTAGTACATACAAAACAGAGATTCGTGTAAAACATGATGATGATATAGAATGGCCACCCACTAATTTACAGCAGAGTGACTTTGCAATTGTGTATGGCATTGACTTTATTATCATTTGTCTTTTCTCTGGGGAGGACTTGTGACTGAATAAATAATATTTAAAAATAGATGTCCTGTTCAATTCCAAATATGAGGATAATATTTTCTGAACATGTTATACAGTTAAAAATAATCACCCAAAATAAACTAAAAAGCCCCAAACTTTTCTTTTTGAAAAAAACCCATACTTCCGTTCTTCCCAGCAGTTGCTCTTTTTATCTTTCTTTGTGTGTATATGTGTGTGCACACTTGTACTTAGCTAAAGTTCTTACTTGATCTTCTTCAGCTTCATGTCTTTTCTTACAGTTGGAGAAAGACTGCAGTGACTGGTCATTGTGTGCTCCACAGCATGCTGGGGGAAGAGCAGAAGAGCTAGAGAGGGTTTTTTCCCTCCTTGTGTCATCCCAGTATGAGGGAAGGATAGAAGGATGAATGTGGCAGTGCTGGGACGTGCTGGCATGTGGTAGGGCTGTGTGCTGACACCTATGCTGTGAACAGAGGGCAGTTTGAGACAGTCTAAAGCTCTAATGAAGCAGGTGGAAAATATCTTAATACTTTTTTCCTGTTGAACTGTCACTCCTTGACCTAACAGGCATTTGCAGAGAGGGGAAAAAAAACATTCTTTGAAGATTTACTGCTGGTCTAGATCATCTTCACAGAGGATAACTCCAGTGAAGACAGGGCTGTTAGCAGATACCTGTGTGAATATTTGTACAGAGAAGACAGTGAAAGGTAAGCTGAAGGCAGTAACTACTGATGAGAAGCTTGGGGGCTTGGTGTACCAGTGCAGTTGGAGGAGAGTTTAGCTGTCTACAAAGGGATGAGACACTGTAAGGCATCTTTCTCAAAAAGTTAATTGAACTGCTACAGTTTGCTACTGAAGTCACTGATCAGTTTGCCCAGTGGGTGCTGGTGCAGAGGGTCTGTAAGGTCTTTCAATACCCAAGGAGTGCCTACAAGAAACCTGGAGAGGGACATTGTATAAGGTCATGTAGTGACAGGGCAAGGAGCAATGGCTTTAATCTAAAAGAGGGTAGATTTAGATATTAGGAAAAAATTCTCCGCTACAAGGGTGGTGGGACACTGGAGCAGGTTGCCCAGAGAATTTGTAGCAGTGTTTAAGGCCAGGATGGATGGAGCTCTAAACAACCTGTCTAGTGGAAGGTGTCCCTGCCCATGGCAGGGAGTTGGAAATATGTGATCTTTAAGCTCCGTTCCAACCCAAACCATTCTATGAAATATTGCATGGCTGGAGGGAGCTGCAAGGGCAGTCTGCCAGCTAAAGCCTATTGCAGCACCCTGTTTCCATGCTGTGCCTAGGGCCTCGGTTGTCCAGCACAGTGAGAACTGCAGTGGTCGCTCTTTCCAAAACACTATCATGGTGAAGGGGGTGAAGTTTAGGGTAATGCCCATCTTTCCTGTAACTGTGCCTTAATTAGAGGCTTTGTGCCTTGTCACTCTTGAAATACCAGTTCAAATTTTCAAAGGGTTCAAATCATTGACCATTACCCCAAGCACCAGACCACAGTGAAAGGTGAGATGTGGCCCATTCCTGACATATTGCACCAAGAGAACATGTGGCACAAAGATTGTGAGGGGCCAGAGAGAATTGAAGGCATATCTTAGTAAGTCAGAAAACCCCCAACATATTCTGAGCATTTGTTAATGTATTTCTGCACTAGAGATGTACTGCTTGATGACCATGTCTGAGGACGAAGGCCAAAAAACAAAGTTCAGCTTGTCCATCTGCTGCAGCTGACACTCAGGCATCAGTACCAAAACTTGGTACTGAAAGATGAGGGTCAAAGCTGGAGAGCAGGCTTGTAGTGAGCCTTGATTTTTTTTTTTTTTTTTTTTTCCAGGAGAAAGACATTGAAGGTCATTAATCAAGAGCTAATGAAAAGGACCATTGCTGTCCTTTTGCTTTCCAAAAATAGAATGACCAAACCAAACCCTTCTGTTGCTGGTATGGGCAACCATCCAGCCACCACCCCTGTTTGTGGTTGCAAGAATGTGGTGTTACTGTGATAAACAGCTTTTGTATTGCAGGGGGGGACTAGCCTGTGCACTGAGGCAGTTCTGATTAATGTTTCCCACTGCAGGAGAAAGAGGGATTTAATTTCTGTAGTCATTTACCTGAGATAAGATAATGATCCTGAAATTTATGTTGATGTCAGAGTCCAAGTAAATAAGATGCTTAAAAAAGAAGGGGAGCTTAGGGCTGTGTATAGAGGGGAATTATGTTACCACATAGATAATAATGGATCCTTGAGTCCATGTTTGCATGCTGGTAATAAGGGGATATGTTTGGAGAACTATTTCCTCAAGTTTGTCTGATACTCTCAGTGAGTGCTGATGGTGCTTTGGCATCTGGTACTGAGGTGGCAAGTGTGCTTGTAGGCTCATTATGCAGGATTACCCTGGTCAAATGCCTCCTCACTTTCTGATCTCTGCTTCACATTCATTTACATGGTATAGTCAATCATGTGAAGTGAATGATGCAGCATGTGGTGGTTGGTGTGGTTAATGTCTGTTTTTTGGTGACATCCTGGGTGAGATTGCTGTTATTTGGAGCTCTTAAATCCCCACATGAATCATGTGCAGTGTGTTCCTAAATTCCCACATGAATCGTGCGCAATGTGCCTTATGTCAGTAAGTGCAGCTGAGGAAGGTACCTGCCCCACAGAGGAATGTGTTGTACTTCTGCTCCAGGGCACTTTCACATTGCAGTAGCTCCTGCTTCTTGCAGCTACCTTAATGTTGCTTTTGAAACTGTATCTCAGTGGTTCATTTGATGCTATGCCTAAATTAGGGGTTACTGGGTTAGGTCAGGGATCACTAGCATTTAATGCCCATTTCTGAGACAGAATAAATTTTCTTCAACAGGAACAGGAGAAGAAGAACCTGCATATAACCAGGTGGATTCTACAGTTTGTGGCTTTATGGACAGAGGACATAATTTAATGCCAATGTATTTGTGGAGTTCTGGGCAAAATATTGCATGTGAGGTAGTGGTTTCTTTGTTGATTGCGTGGGTAGGCTGCCTTTAGCACTAAGAGAATTGGCATAAAAGCAATGAATTGATTCAGAAACCCTGACATGTTATTCCTTTTACTATCTATTTCTTTACAATATGATATTGAAGAGGTCTTGTGCTGTTGTAGTCATTCATAAATGACTCAGTGGCCATAGTTTAGGTGATTAAGTTTAGTTTTTGATTAAGTCTGTGGCTGGCAGTGAAATCCTTTCTGAAATAGTCCAAATCTGTTCAACAGCTTTTGGAGCAAATAGGATCCACCACGAGTCTTGCCTCTGGAGCTGGCTAGGAAGAAGTAATTCATGTTGAAAATCGTACTTGCGTGGAGATTTTGGTTTTAGTGTGATTTGGGAAGAAAAAATGAAGGGTTGGAATGTGCTGCCAATTGTTGCCTTGGAAGTCCTGATGTGTTCTTTCCTCCACAGCATGGCCCTGTTTCTGGTGGGTGGGATTGCTGGGGTGGAGTAGGAACCATTAGCCAAGTAGTGAAAACGGACTATGTCTATATAATGTTTAGTTGACAGAGAGAAATTAAGACTGCTTAGAAAGGTTTTATTTATTTTATTTTTCTTTAATTATTTTCCATGCTAGTTCTTGCCACCCTTTGTAATAGCTTCTTATTTTGGGCCTGCAGCCACTGGCTTTAACTTACACTTGTGTTCTCATATAATAAAAATACAAGAAAAATCTAATGTTCAGTTGCTGCCTAGGAGAAGAAGGAAGGGGTTAAAGAACACAAGTTCTTCTGATATACTGCACTGCTGAAAGATGTTAAAGTACCATAGTGGTCATCTGACATAGAAGTTTGTTGCCTAGAAGTAGTGCAGCCTGATTCTGAAAGTATTCTACAAAATTCATGTGGGTATGGGAAGGAGGAAAGAAATTGTGAAATGAATTGTAGCTCTTTAAATTTTTCTCTTAATGTTTGAAAAGTCTGTCTTCTGATGTATTTGGGACCTTATATGCACTAAACTGACGTGCTTTTTCCCTTTATACCAAAATGCACACAATTGTTTTCTTCCTCCTAGCGATTTGAGGACAGAAGGCAGAAAAAGGAGTATTGTTCCTTACAAGATATTATGTCTGCCTGGCATTCTCATTTGCAATAAGGCTCCTTTCATACTCTTCCAGCACTTGAAAAGGACCTTAACTTGCTATCCTGTTAAGAACCTCTTGTGCTGCCAGAAAATGTAAAGAGGCTGTAGACATTTGGTGCTCAACTCTCATCTGCAGTACAGTGAAGAAAAGGAAATAATACCTTCTTGGCTCTACCAAATTTAGCAGAGCCAAAAGGTTATCAGCTGACAGAGTAGATGAATTGTAATTATGATAACTAATGTTACTGGAAGTCTTTAAAAAGCAATTGAATTAATTACGTTTGATCTTGGTGAGAATCTGTGGTTGTTGGGGTGGATTTTGATCTGAATCTATTATCTGGGATGCCATGTGGTGTAAGTGGGGAAAAAAATGTGTGTCAGTTTGTGGGACTTGTCATTTTATCTGCTTCGTATCTGTATTGTGGAATACAATTATTATTATTTTTTCCCTTTATTTTTTATTCCTCTCCTTTTTGGATGAGTAAATTGAACTCTGCTACAGTTTGGAATCTGCAAGCTATTACAAAAGCCTTTGTTGAAAGTCTAGCAAATCGTAAAATCTAGTTTCAGTATGAATTGGCATATAACATAGTTTGCCCTTTCTGCTTATGGTGGTTATAGTTAAGAGTTATAAAAGCTATCTCACAGACTTTTATTTTTATATATGAGTACTCAGTTAATGCATGAAACAGCAACAAGGTGAAAATTTGTGGTCACATTATGGTTTTTTAAACTAAGGCATCGACTATCTTCATCAAGGGGGACAAGCTAAAGTTTTTACTGTATACAGATTCCCTTCCTTAACAATCCTTAGACTTTTTTTCTAGCCCCTTCTGTAGGACTTGGGATGATGAGAGTACAGCTGAGGAGTGGTGCGTCAGATAGGTCATGTCTTCAAGAGTAATTTGTCTTGTTACAAATGATTATCTGCTCTTTGTTTAAATATTGGTAGCATAGACTTTTAACCTGCTGTTCTACCATCAAAGTGCAAAAAATAATGCAAGCAGGTTTATTTATATCTCAGTACTAAAGGGTGGTGTATTAATAAAAGGCGAGTGGATTTTTCTTAGCTAAAAACTTCAGGAGCTAATCCAATGATTACAATTTGTCTTTTCATAATCAGCGGAACTAGTTAAAGAAGTTCTCTCAGCTTTAAGTAGTTTCTCAAAGGCCTGTTTCAAATTTCCTTCTGTAGGATAAGCAACTAAATTGAGTATAAGTAACCACATATTTAATTTTGGAAAAGGTGATTTTTTTTTTTTAAGTTCTTGTTCAAGTAAGAAAAAAATATATGTATCTGCAAGAGTCTGCTTTTAAAATGTCATTCTCAAGGAAAACATATTTAACTTAAGGCTGTTGAAATAGTGATGCAGAAATATCTCCTTGGCCTTTGGGTCTTGGGGTTTAATCTCTAAAATAAGATGATTTGCCTCTTGACAATGGATAAAATTATGAACAAAACAGTGTTGGACTTAACATACTATTTTTTCCTTCATGCTTACCCCTCTGTCCCAGACTCTGTTTAGTATAAAACAAGCCTTTCCGTTCCCAAACTTGGTTTAGCTTTGAGCTGATGTGTGTATAGTGCTTGACCTGGAAGATGTGGATGGCTATCTTTAGCCTTGTTTAGATTCCCTGCTTAGCTGGGATGTCACGTCATAAGCTTTTATCGTGGTCTTTTGGTGTTTTGTTAGGAGTTGGTGGATTCTTGAAGTATAGGTGGTTGCCTTTCCATCTGTCTCCTTGCAGCTATTCATATAGAAACTCATTGTGACCTGATTTTTTCAGGTCTGTCTTCAAATTGATGGGTAAAAAATGTGGAACCAGTAGGCAAATGGAGTTTTATGCACCATCTACAGAGAAAATTTTCTCCAGGCAGCTAAATAACACAGGCTAAGTCCAGAGGAGGGCCACAAGGATGATCAGGGGACTGGAGCACCTCCCGTATGAAGATAGGATGAGAAAGATGGGGCTGCTCAGCCTGGAGAAGAGAAGACTGCATGGAGACCTCATAGCAGACTTCCAGTATCTGAAGGGGGCCTATAGGGATGCTGGGGATTAACCCTTCATTAGAGGCTGTAGTGATAGGATAAAGGGTAACGGGTTCAAACTTAAACAGAGGAAGTTTAGATTGGATCTGAGGAAGAAATTCTTTACTGTGAGGGTGGTGA
>JASSUY010048838.1:0-17352 GCA_032466535.1 Forpus xanthops
TGTAAGGGTGGTGAGGCACTGGAACGGGTTGCCCAGGGAAGTTGTGAATGCTCCATCGCTGGTGGTGTTCAAGGCTGGGTTGGACATGCCTTGGTCGGCATGGTTTAGTGTGAGGCGTCCCTGCATATAGCAGGGGGGTTGGAACTAGATGATCTTGAGGTCCTTTCCAACCCTAACTATTCAATGATTCTATGTTTCTATGATTTTTGTCATATAGCATCTAGAACGTCTGCCAAGAGGTCTGGAATTGCTATGACAGCTTTTTGTTCATTACATCCCAAGAAGTTTACAATCAAAGCATAAAAGTTGCACTGTATGCCTATCAGTATACAGGTATACAAAGAAGCAAGAAGATCACCAGAAGCAGCAATACAAAATCATTTTCTGTAAAGTTGCAATTATAAAGATTGTCAGAAGTGACTAAGTAAACCTATTTACAGAGGTTTACTGGACTTTTACTTCTGAAAAGACACAAAAACTACATACACATTTTAGATCTATGAAACAGTCTTTATAATGAGAGCCTAGGAAGCATAATTGCAGCCTGACAACAGGACTGGCAAAATCATGCAGGGGATTTTGACATGTTGACCTAAGGGAGGTGAAACACAGGCAGAGACAGTGTGACACACCAAGAAAGACAAATGGGGTAAAGGACAAGTTTCTTTAAGACAGACAAGAATAATGAGCCAAAGTGCGGGTAAAGAGCCAGATAAACAGGATTAAAAATTGAGAAGTTTAAATAAAAGAAGATGAAGAATAAAAATTCATGAAAGAGAAGAAAGAGAAATAAAGATGACAAAAAATTGTTGCATCTATGCCTAGAGAAAGAATGAGAAAAAGTGATAAGAGAGAAGGCAACCCAGAATCCCCTTAGACTATAGAAATCCCTGTATTTGCATAAAAACTAATATAATTGAGGGAAAAATCATACACATGTATAAAATTTATGGATATATATATATTATTTGATTAAATCCTTAATGACATAAGACTCATGAAATGCAGCTGTTTTCTGATGGTGTACCATTGTCTCCTTTAAAAATGGTGTGCAGATGGAGGCAGGAGTGTAGAGCTGCTAGGAGCTGCTAACAGCACAAAAGACAGGATATTACTAGACAGAGATTAAGAATTGCATGCTTAATTAGGCCTTCTGTTTGGTGCAGAATGTGTCCTTTCCACTAACACTGTTACTTATTACAATGATTATTCTCCAGAAAAAATTTTCCTTGGGCTTCTCTTTCAAACCCATCCAGGACAAAAGAAGAAACTGTGCAGAGCCTGAAGAAACAACTAGCACGAAAATCTCTAGGGAAACAGAGGGAAAGTAAAAGATAAGCAGGTCCAGAAAATGTTCAAATAGTTTATATTTTTCTATTCTCTCTTGCCTGGAGAAGTGCATCTTATGAATGCAAGTTCAAGCATTGAAACCCTTCTAAACAGCTGTGCTTTTATTTCCAAACTGTGATTCTCAAGAACATTTCATGGCTTCCAGCTCACCCATCCTAGTCCTCTGCTTGTACAAGACCCAGAGATACATCTTCTCTTTCCCTTCTTCTTTTGAGAAGGAAACCCAAATATACAGATGTTGGAAAGGAGGCACAGTATGAGCTATGCAGAAGCAAAAACAAAGAGTGCATTTTGGCACATACATGCTATGTAAATTAGACACCATTTATTTTCTAACTCTAGAGATTCAGAGCAACCATAAGGAGAAGGACTTGGGGGTGTTGGTTGATGAAAAAATGAACACGAGCTGGCACTGTGCGCTTGCAGCCCAGAAAGCCAACCATATCCTGGGGTGCAACAAAAGGAGTGTGACCAGCAGGTCAAAGGAGTTGATCCTGCCCCTCTTCTCTGCTCTCGTGAGACCTCACTTGGAGTATTGGATGCAGTTCCAGTGTCCTCAACACAAAAAGGACACAGAACTGTTGGAACAAGTCCAGAGAAGGGCCACGAGGATGATCAGGGGACTGGAGCACTTCCTGTATGAAGATAGTCTGAGAAAGTTGGGGCTGTTCAGTCTGGAGAAGACAAGGCAGCGTGGAGACCTCATAGCAGCCTTCCAATGTCTGAAGGGGGCCTATAGGGATGCCAGGGAAGGACTCTTCATGAGGGATTGTACTGAGAGAACAAGGGATAATGGGTTCAAACTTAAACAGGGGAAGTTTAGATTGGATCTGAGGAAGAAATTCTTTAGTGTAAGGGTGGTGAGGCACTGGAACGGGTTGCCCAGGGAAGTTGTGAATGCTCCATCGCTGGTGGTGTTCAAGGCTGTGTTGGACAGAGCCTTGGGTAGCATGATCTAGTATGAGATGTCCCTGCCCATGGCAAGGGAGTTGGAACTAGATGATCTTAAGGTCCTTTCCAGCCCTAACTATTCTATGATTCTATTCTATAATTCTATATACATTTTCAGAGCTGTGATGATTTTAATGAATTCATAAGTTTCTTCCCTGAGAAGAATTTCTAGGTTAAGTAATCTTGAAAATACCATCACAATAAACACATCGACATTTTGTTTACTCACCCAAAGCAACACAGGATGGGACTAATCTCTCCACATTAAATATCTGGGCTATGAGCATTCACACTTAATCTAACAAACAAAAGCCTAATGAAATTTAACCATCTCTTCAAAAGATTTTTTTAACCTGTTATTTCAACATTACAGTGGCAGAAATACCACAATTTTCTCGTACAAAACATAGAACTCCTTTAGTTATTAAATTATTCCTAACATTTAACATGTAACTCCTAACAGTTTTATGGCAAAACTGGCTTTCAGTAGGATTTGGATTATTTTCCTCCTTTTCTCAAAGACTTCTTCCTCTGTATCTCCCCACACAATAATGTCATCAATGTATTGCAGGAGTTCTTGAGCTTGCCCCTGTTCCAGTGCAGTCTGGATCAGCCTATGGCAGATGGTAGGGCTGTGCTTCCACCCCTGGGACAGTCAATTCCAAGTGTACTGGATGCCCCTCCAAGTACAAGCAAACTGTGCCCTACACTCCACTGCCAAAGGAGTTCAGAAAATTGCATTGGCAATATCAGTTGTAGCATACCACTTGGCTGCCTTTGACTCTAGTTCATACTGAAGTTCTAGCATGTCCGGTATGGCAGCACTCAAGGGTGGTGTGACTTCATTCAGGCCACAACAGTCTACTGTTAGCCTTCACTCTTCATTAGACTTTCACACTGGCCATATGGGGCTATTAAAGGGTAAGTGAGTCCTACTGATCACTCCTTGACTCTCCAACCTACAGATCAGCTTATGGATGGGAATCAGGGAGTCTCAGTGCTGCAAGTGCACTGTTGTGGTTGCGACTGGCACTTGCACTTTGAGTGTCAGCAACTCCACAACAGAAGGATCTTCTGAGAGGATTGTTGCAGCTGCACCCAGGACAACAGTTTAATCCAAACCCTTCATCTAATCTCATATGTTTTCTAAAGCTATGAGAAGTAGTTAATCATATCACCCATGTAGTAGACTTTTACATATTGAAAATTGTTACCATATCTCCTATATCAATCTTGTGTTTTCTAAATGTTCCTGTTCCTTCAGACTTCCCTTCTCTAGCCACTGTTCGGACCTTGTAGTTATCTACTATGTCCTAAAATTATCATTCTGTTAAGTAATTAAATTTAGTTTCTGTAAAATTATCATACTCCTGCTTGCTATTCACTTTATATTGCAAAATATCTCCACCCCAACCTCTTCTTCTATAACCACTCCAAGCCAATTATCTTACGCCTTGCAATTTTCATGACAAATATGATGACGAGAATGATGCTCCTCTGTGAAGTAAAATGTCCATGACAAACTAGCTTATCATCTATCAGACTACCTATATTGATGCATCACTACAGGAAAGACATAGTCTACTCTTTCGGTCTTGTTTTTGAGAGAAGCTGGATTTTTGTCTGGATATTGTTTTTATGGAGGTTCCTTAGGAAAAGATTTGCCTTATTCTATGCTCTGGATGGAAAAAAAAAAAATCATATTCCTATCAGCCTATACTGACGCCAGTGTCATATATTCATCAGCCTAATGACAAGAGGTCCTCTAATTTGGGGATCAAATCTACTAAATGTTCCCAGTGCAAAATCTTGTATCTGGATATTTCTTTTAGACCAAAAAAAAAAAATGCATGATATCACATACATGTTGGTAGTTCTCTACTGAACTTACATCTGGGAAGACTGATTTATATTTATTATACAAACAAATATATGGAATATATCAGTCATACAAAATAAGACTGATTATCCAGTTCTTAACAGGATACAGGGTGTTGAGAGATGTGTGAAACTAAGATCTTTTCCAGTACATTTGGTCAAATAAGTTTTTATAGTTATTGTCACAGGCTATAGCATATTAGCTATTAATAATGACATTAATTTACTTCTAGAAGTCAGTAGACACTGGTGGAAGAGCAATTTAAAACAGGTATTACTACTAGCCTCTTAAGCATACATTTTATCTTCCAGTACAATGCAGTACAGATCTCTGAAAAAAAAAAAAAAATAAAACAAACAAACAAACAAAAACACAGTTCTAAATAAGTGAAATAAATATAATAAACATAAGTTAACTACTTAACATACACTTTGCTCCAGCTAGAAACCCTGGAATTCTCAAGTATAATTTCTTTTTGTTCAGTTCCACTTCAATAAAACAGACATGTAAAAATATCACTTAACTTGAATGTGATAACAGATAAGAGTCACTGATGTATTTGACAATTTGCTGCCAGGGTTTTCAAGATTACTACTCAATAATTTTTTAAAGCAGAAAATAGAAGGTAATAGAAGACTAGTTATGAATTATTTACCTCTATATTAACTGTATATTAAAAGATCATATACTCACAATATATCAAAATCCTGAAACTACTGTTCCATAATATCTATATAAATCAAAGTATGTTTTCAAGACTCAAAAGGAAATTGTGTTTGCTATTGCTTCTGCTACAGTCATCGCCCAAAAGATATAATACAGTGGTTTATAGAATCATAGAATCATAGAATAGTTAGGGTTGGAAAGGACCTCAAGGTCATCTAGCTCCAACCCCCTGCTCTGGGCAGGGACACCTCCCACTAAACCATGTCACCAAAGGCTATGTCCAACCCGGTCTTGAACACTGACAGGGATGGAGCATTCACAATTTCCCTGGGCAACCCACTCCAGTGCCTCACCACCCCCACAGCAAAGAATTTCCTCCTCAGGTTCAATCTGAACTTCCCCTGTTTAAGTTTGAACACGTTACCCCTTGTCCTCTCACTACAGTCCCTCATGAGGAGTCACTCCCCAGCATCCCTATAGGCCCCCTTCAGATACTGGAAGGCTGCTATGAGGTCTCCACAATAGAACCAGAGAATCATAAAATAGTTTGTGTTGAAAAGGACCTTAAAGATCTTCTAGTTCGAAGCCCCCTGTCATGCAGAGGGACACCTTCCAGTAGACCAGGTTGCTCAAAGCCCCATCCAACCTGCCCCTGAACACTTCCGGAAATGAGACAGCCATAGGTTCTCTGGGCAAAATGTGCCAGTGTCTCACTACCCTCATAATAAAGAATTTCTTCCAGATATTTAATATAAACCTAACCTTTCTCAGTTTAAAGCCATTCCCCCTTGTCCTGTGACTATATGTCTCTGTAAAAAAATCCCCCTTCAGATCCCTTGTAGGCTTCCTTTAGGGACTGAAAAGTTGCTATAAGGTCCTTCCTGAGCCTTCTCTTCTTCAGGCTGAACAAGACCAACTCTCAGCCTGCCTCACTCCAACAGATCCACACCCTGTTGTGGAGATGCTCTATACTGTGACAGATATCCAGAGCCTCTTCCAAAGAACATGAAAATGGCACCTACACCTATTATCTTTCATGAGTTGTGGAAATGTGTCAAGTGTCAGTCCCTCATGCTGTCATTATTATTGAGCTTTTCCATTTCACAGAGACAAAATTATAACTACTGTTCCTGGGAGATTAGAAGAAAATGTGTTGGCAACAGGACTGAGACAACAACAGCACAGTTTTTTTCAGTTAGATTTTACTGACTGGAGGTAGCATAATGTGTGTCATCATTTCTAAGACAACAAGACCTTAATTTTTAAAAGCCAAAAGTGAGATATTTCAAACCTGTACTGACATGCCTTTAACAAATAACCTATGAAAGCTTGGCCAGTGACACCTCTCATTCATGTATCTATTCAATGTGTCATTCAGAAATTCCAGTGTGTCATGGTTTAAGCACAGTCAGCCATGTAGTTCGCTTACTCACTCACCCTTCTTTCTTCCCCCCAGCTCCCGGAGGGATGGAGAGGAGAATCAAAAGAATGTAACACCCACAGGTTGAGATAAGAACAGTTCAGTAACTAAGGTATAACACAAACCACTACTGCTACCACCAATAATGATGGCAAGGGAAATACAAGGAAAGACAATACAACTGCTCACCACCCAAAAACAAGCCTGATCCAGCAGTGAACCCCATCTCTTCCACTTCTCTGCCCTCCATTTTTACATCCTCAGTATGATGTGCTGTGTTATGGAATACTTATTTGGCTAGTTTGAGTCAGGTGTCCTGTCTCTGCTTCCTCACAGCTTCCCCTCCTCCCTGGCAGAGCAAGAGACTCAGAAAGTCCTTGGTCAAACCAAACATTTTAAGCAGTAACTAAAAACAAAGGTGTTACCAGTGCTGTTCCCAGGCTGAAAGTCAAAAAACACAGAGCTGCACCAGTTACTACTCAAAGGAGAAAAATGACTGCTACTGCTGAACCCATGACACAGTGCTTACTGTAATATATAATCTAATCCACAATTCACTCAACATAATGGAAATTTTTCCATTGTTGTAAATGCTTCAAGGCTGGTTCTTGGTTAATATTTTTATTAACAGCACAGAGAGATATCCTTAGAGATGGTGACTCCTTGGGTTTCCACGATCCCTTGTGCATTAAAACATTTTTAGTTTTGCAGGGATTCTTTTCAGAGAAGTTACTGATGACAATACAATAAAGAGCTCAGAAGAGTTTTATTTGGTGTTTTGTTTCCAGAACCAACAAAATAAAAGGAAGAGTTAATATTTTCTTTGCTGAAATCAGAAAAACTATCCTTTGTAAAACTAGAAGGCTTATTTGCTTTCATAACTTTGTGGGTCAGAGTACCTGTCATAAAAAATCCTGACCAGGTGATCAGATCTACTGAAGCTTTTAAAATTAAAAACAAACAAACAAACAAACACTAAGAAAATAAAAATCAAAATAAGTGTGATTGTTACTATTTAAAAAGCTTGGAGAAAATTCAAAACCAGAAAGCTATTAATTTTTTATCAGCCAATTTCCAGTTCTCAGGAATTCTTATTAACTTTAATGTACATTAAATACTGTAACTTAAAAATAATTTTCTTATATTTATGTCTATGTACATTTGGCCTTCTTCAGCAGTCTGCATGTCTGGACTGCAGGACAGCAGGACAGTTTCATGGTAACGCAGGGGGTTCTTTGAATTGTGTTTTGTGCTTTCTGAAATCAGCTGGTTTTAAACTTACCGAGGTCCTTGATCTGCTTAGCCAATTAAGTCATACTAATGGAATTCAGATATTATGATGATTTGATGACTCTTGTAGTCAAGACTTGAAGAAATTTTTAAAACAACAGTAAGAGTAACTGATGGTGACTTGTTCAGAAATTGAGATTTATTTTATTCTGAAGATTGAAACACAATCAGAACATGGTTGAGATGGAGTTGAGATATATCAGCGTGAAACTGGAACTACATTCAGTTTTGCAAACATGACTTCTTTTGCAAAGCTTCAATTCCAACCACAGGTTTTATTTTGGAATTCAAGAGTTACTCTGTATTGCATCTTCCACTAGGGAGTACAGAGTCCATTCAGTAAAAAGATCTTTATACCTAACTTAATTACAGTTTCTGAAAAGCTGACTTATTCTGCTTATCAGTCAACTGCTCACCTATCCAAAAATCTACATATATGGAACCTTGCAGAGTGATCACCATTGATGATTACACGTCTGACATTAGAAATAACATTGTAGCAAATCACACTTGTATCTGTGCAATAATTTAAAACTGAGGTAAAAAAATGGAAATAAAACAGCTATGTTCAATTTAATCTGAATTGAGGGGGGAATTTCTGGAAAATTTCTCATTTTTAGAATAAGTGAAACATTTCATTCTCTCTGCAGATCTACAGGGATGCACATCCTTTTTTCAGAGATGTCCTATTCACTACAGTATCTGTTGCATAACTTTAGTAAACAAAGCCCAACAAGAAGGAAAGTAAAACAAGTTGTTCAAATTAATTTGTTTACAAACTTGTATTTATTGCCAGCCATTGTGACTGTCCAATGGAAAGCTTCAGGTACTTGAGAACACCAGGCTTAGCAATCTTTCCCTGTTTTAAGAGACATGAAGTTTACTCCTTCAATCTGATTATATTTAATCGAAGCAGAACTTGTCTCCAGTGAGTAACGGATGTTTTTAATTCCTTGTAATTTAAGTTAGTGCTTTTAAGCATATATTATACACTTAATTTTATTTAGACTGAAAGCTTCAGTTGCCTGTAAAATGACAACATAGAATCTAGGTCTGAATAGCTGAATCACGATTCCTTTCAATCTATTTTTCTGTTCTGTTGCCAGCAGACCTATCTTATACCTCTTGATTTTTGACAAATTTGGCAGGATTTTTTTCTCATTCATGTATACTTCACCTATATATATTTATAAAAATACATTTGCATGAGTAGATATATGTATATGTATAAATATGTATGTATTCTATATCCAAATTGAAAATCTGTGTACACTGTATAAAATATTTAGAAGGGCTTATAAATTTAGGAAAAAAAATAAAGCACCTTATCACTTTCTATTCTTACTGTAAGCTGTCACAGTGAGTTCTCTATACAGATTTCTTCTCATGAATAAAGCAGCTATCTCAGCAGTCATATGTTAAATAACGTCTACAAAACAATTACACTGCAAACTGGTCATATACACCTTAACATCAGGGATACTCTTCTATTATTGACCATTCTTCAAATACCAGCCAGTAAGAAGACTTGGAAGACAAAGAATTATTCAAATACAACTATTTTTCACTCACTGATGTTAAAGGTATTACACTCCAAGGATCAATACCATCCTTAAGCTAGCTTAACATACTCAAAAGAAAATGAAAAGAACAATATATGGACAGTAAATTACTCAAAGATTTAAGCTCCAAAATGTTTCTGGATGTTTGCCAATATTTCAGCATGATATTTTTAATTGCTTCCCATGAACCATCTAATTTGTTATGAAGAGTGACTCGTGTGCCTACACATAAGTGACTGGTACTATTTTAGGCAGTCTACTGAGACATCATCATGACAAGGGCAGCTGTAACACAATGTTCAGGAGAATTGTGCCTTTCTGAAACCGTAGCTTATAAGGCCAGACAAGATAACTAGGATATCTAAAATACCACCAGACAGGTATGTTTAAATAACTGAATCCCACCTACAAAGGCTGTAAAATTTACAGTTTTCCATTGGAAATTAAAACTTATACAGGAAAACCTTTAAAATTCATCACTCAACTATCAGTGGTTTATTCTAGAAAACCTTGGATTCAAAATTTTCAAATATTAATTATATGATTTTCTTTCAGCAACATGGAAAGTGCTCATATCAGAAAATACTTTATTTCAACACCTAAAGTAGTAGCCACTAACAGAAGAAGGCAAAAGCATCCTTCAGCACATATGCTAATCTCTCGCCCTTGTACTGGAAACAACTCAGCATCTAACAGTTAAGTAAAACAAGAGAATTGGGCAGCTAAAAGAGGAGACAGTAAATTCTTAAACTCTAGTAAAAGACAACTGTGGGGCTAAGAGTAGATGTCCAGCATATTTTGCCATGCTCAAAATGATCTTCACATGCCTGTGTATGAAGGAATATGGATAGTGCATACAGAACTGCAAATATTCCTAAAAGACTCCTCAAAATCTGTTATGTATATCAAAGGACACACAGGGACATAGTATAATTACCTCTGCAGAGGCTCTTGCAGACTGTCTTTAGCCCTGAGACAAAGATGCATAAAGGATACATAAGCACAGGGGTGAAGGCAGGAGGCTGTAGAATAGAAGTATAATTTCCTAAAATATTCCATAAAAAATAAGATAAAAGAAGAGGTGTTATAGGATGAGTTACACTACACTGCACTACATCAGCCGATTACCTGTTGATGCAGGTATTTCTACCGTAAATGTTAGTTATGTCCATACAGCTTTTTAAGTCTTCACATTAAATAATGAATCTCAAATTACATATGAAATTGGCTTCCCCTTTTCATTGCCAACATTAAAATTCACATTATTTAACAGACAAATGAAAGGTGCAGATGTCTCCCTGTGCTTTAAGATTTGCAACATTAAGGGCTTTCCTTTGACAGCCCTGTAACCTTTCACTTGCAACACAGTCTGCTTTTGACTTCGTAGACTTTCACTGCATACCCCAAGGCTGCTGTGGTAATACTTTTACCTTGTACTCCCAAATGCTCTTGTCCTCATGTCTTTGTGTCATAGTATTACAAGACTTTGCGATGTCTCTGATGTTAGGTTTCTTGTGGGAGCAGATTATGACTGATGTTTAAGTCACTCTTTCTCCTCCCACCCCTTTTTCACGTCTCACTTCATAGCTTTTGGTTTATGCCTATATTGTCAAGAATACGTAAAGCTTAGTAGGTAAGTAGGTACTTTTAGTAGAAAATTATTATTTAAATAGCACAGAAGTAATACCTAGAACACACATTCAACCACTTAGATGAGTGCAACATCTACACCTGATCATTGTGCTGCAGTCATCACCATCAGCACTAACCTGTTAAGAGAAACAAGCTGGAATACCCAGCTGGTCCTGCTGTAACTTTATAGCCACTAGGGGAAGCATTCAGGGGAAATCTTTGTCACTGGAGAAAATTATGGAAAAAGGACTTTTGCTTGGAGATATCCCAGTCTCTGGCTTTCCAGATGGCCACTGCTGTAGCTTTCTCCTACTCCTCTCCTAGATAAATGAGGCTCAAAGAGTTAATTGTGCTGAAATAAACATCAGCATAATGCCTAAGGATACAACTTTTTACCTGGCCATGGACTGTTGGCAGCACAGATGCTGAACCCAAACTGTAGAATAACTCATTAGGAAATACGCAATAGCTGTGGCAAGATTTACTACAAACACGCTTGAAGTGTTTTTTAAAATTAATATTACGCTGCTATGCTTGGCTTAATTAGCTTTCTTCTTCATTTACAAACTGTATCTGTCTGGTTTATGAACTTAGTCTCTATTCCCCATTGCTGAAAATCTGTTTAATTACAGTTTTAACTACCACATGAGCTTTAGGAACAGTAGAATGACTTTTATTGCTAGAAATCTAAATTCTTCTTTTAAATATGATCATACCTACATATAATATACTGGAAATATGATAAGATATGCTCCATAATACCCCTGAATAGACACATGATACTTCTACTTGTAATTATACATGTCACCCATTTCCACTATGTTGCACATAGGCAATTTGGGATTTTTTTTTGCACAGAAAGTTGCACTAGCAGTGGAATTGTGATTAATTTAGCCAATCACCAAGTCAGTCTCCTGAAATCCATTAAAGGTGACCTTTCTTTTTTAGGTATGTACCTATTTCTAATCCGTTCATTGATTTCCTCATCCATTATTCTATTCTCTTTTAGAGGTCCATCAGTTACTAGACTCCCACTTCCACTAGTAGGGCACTGTGCTTTGGTTTTCAATTACAGCAAATCCTATCACAGTCTTTTTCAGCATTTATCACTTGTTCCCTTTCATGCTATAATAAATGATTAAATACTAATTTATTATTGCTATATATACAAAATTGAAACATGGTAATTAGAAATGTTACCAGGGATATACCTGAAATTCTAGAAATACATAACTTACAGTTTATCATAACGTATTTTTGGCTGCATATTAAAAAACTTGAGGCATAATGGTCAGTGAGCAGAAATTATTTGTGCATTCACTGGCAACAGACTACAGTAAACCAGAAAATATTTTTGACTCCCCTATGCTGGAGACTCTGCTTAATGACTTGTTACCCATTATATCTGAAACACAGTACAGTTTCATCACACAATTTACTCCACAGAAGCAGAATGTCAACAATAGTCAGTTCTATAATAATGAAAAAAGATAATAGTAATTTCCCCCAAATCCTCATTAGAATCTCATAACCACTAGGGTGATCAATTTCAAAACCTTATTAGCTCTGCTACTATGAACTATTCGAGCTCACATTTCAAGATCAGTTTGCAGTGATAAACTATGGAGGCAATCTTTTTAAATTAACAATTTACAATTAATATTTCTGCTAACATATATTTGCAAGCTTTACATAATAGCAAACAATAATTTCAAAATTTTTAAATTAAAACATGGGCAAATACTGTGTACTGCTGACAAACTGCTATAAAATATACACTGGCACTAAAAATCTTTGTCAGGATGTAAATCTAATGAAAAAAAGCAAACAAATAGGAAACATAACAGTATTTTTTAAATTTAAAAAAAAAAAAAACACAAAAAAAACGTTATCAGTTCATTCTGTATAGAATCTTGCATTCATTACTCCACTGAGTGGAAGAATATGAAGTGTATAAAATTAATTATAAATCTTTCAAGAAGTGACTTTTTTGTATTATTTACATAAGGTCTTATTCCAAAATGCTTTAGCTGGTTTTTAATTTATGTTATATTTTCCTATTTCATAGAATTATAGAATCATAGAATAGTTAGGGTTGGAAAGGACCTCAAGATCATCTAGTTCCAACCCCCCTGCTAAGATGGCTCATACCAGCTGATGCTCTGAGAGTATGTTCAGATGATCACAAATGACAGCATCAGTGCATGTTAAGAAGTTACTGTGCTTCAGCTGGAGTTGATCAGCTGCATTCCACAGTTCCAAAAGGGAGCCCAGGTGAAAGCATTGGAAAGATGAGCATTTAGGAAGAACTTGCTCTGGAGGCAAGCTGTAATTTTTTTATCATCAAAAGTGATGCAACTGCTGTTGTTTCCCAACACATAAGTTGAGCTAGAAATAAACCTTTGTTAGACTGGAGTAGCATCATGCACATGGTCAGCTTAAATCACATCCAGGGTGCAGTATCTCAGTATCTCAAGTTTTGGGGGATGGCAGGAAGGAGGGAAGTGTGTGAGAGTGTACAAATGGAACAGGAGCAGAGAAAAACAATATCTTTTAAAAACCACCAAGTCAGCCACTTGCAGTTACCTGACCATTACTTGGTTTGAAACCAACAGAATTCTACTTAATTCTTCATTCAAAGCAGGCAAAGTAATTCAGAAAAAAAAAAAAAATAATAATTTGGGACTTCAAAGCCAGGGTAATGATGCAGATAACAAAATAACCCCATATTGAGTCGAATTTGTGAGATAGTTTTCCATTCAGTAAAGGTAGGTGAATATAACTCTTTCACCATGTCACTGGCTGAGTTCAGCACCCTAAATGTATTAAAGTAAGACAGAGAGAAGACTTTTGCACAGCTGTAAAATGAAAGAAGCAGTAAGATTTATTTACATTATTAAAAGTAAACTCTTCTGTTCCAGCATGTTTTCCTTCAATTTTCAACCATGAAGTTATCCCTGATCCCAGTACTGCTCAAGCATCAATAAAACTTGTCCTTTCAATATACAGGAGGAAAATGCATGAATTACCTAGAAAAATCTGCTGCTGACAAATACACGAATTTATTGTGCATTTTCTGGGATAAGGAAGCCAGGAAGTTCAGTTAATGTCTGTACTGCAAACTTCTTATGGGCGCATAAGCTTACAACTTCTTTCACATTGAGTTCCTCTTCCATAAAACAGGTTAAATACTATTTTCTTCCTCCTATCCCTACTTTGCTCTTGTCACACTGAGTTTTTAATGTAACGCGTTTAGAGGATCATCAAAGTTAAAATGGAGCTCAACTATTTCTGTCTAGGAACTACTTAACAAACCTTTAAATGTTGAGAAGGTGAAGTCTTAAAATTGCTCAGGATAAAGACCATTTTTACTAAACACACCCTGTATTCAATGGACTTCAGTGCCAAATTTCAGACCAGTAATGGCATTTGTATCCATAGCTTAGAAGGCAAAAGAGGAAATAATTTGTGAAAATTAAAATACATGAAAGCATTTTATTAAGTACTGGATTCTGTAAAAGTGCATTTCATTCACTTGCTGCTCATTTTTTTAATAACTTCATAGACAACCTATTGAGCTTCCCACTGAGGTGATTATACTTGTATGCACGTCTTTTCTAATCATCTGATGTCTTGGCAGCAAATTAGCTTCAAGAAACAGAAATCATACGTGTTTCTTTAAAGAAAAATACCTACAAAAGACATGCTGTCCTAAGTGAGATGAATACATGGCATTTATTTAAGCTTCTAACATTCCTCTAAATGTGATATAACACATTTAAAAATTAGTACTTGAAATCATGGAATTACAGGATAGTTCATATTGGAAGGGCCCTCAGGAGGCCTTTAGTTCAATCTCCTGCGAAAAACAGAGTTACTGAGGTTGTTGAGAGCTTTATTCAGCCAGGTCTTGAACACCTGTGAGGATGGAGACACATAGATTCTCTGGCAACTGCACCACTATCTGATTATTTTAATGGAGAAAATTCTTCTTGTATGTAGTCTGAACCTCTCTTCTTTCAAGTTATTCTCATTGGACCACTATGCCCAGCTCCACCTTCTTGCTAACATCCCCATAGATACTGGGGGCTTGCTGTTATGTGACTCCAAAGCCTTCCTTAGGCTGAACAAGCCCCATTTCCCTAGCCTCTGCTGACAGGGCAAGTGCTGCAGCCCCTGACCAACTTTAGGGTTTGAGGCTCTCTGCTGAGCTTGTTCTAGATTATTGATGTCATTCTTGCTCAAAACCAGACACTGAACTATGTGTAGTCTATGCTACAATGGTGTTTTTTCTGTTCCGTAAAGCATCATTTGCACATATCACAGCTCTATTCCCATCAAAAAGCCTTAACATCCTAGAAATAAGTTCATAGGAAATAAAGACCGTCCTGTTAGTAGTATTATCCATTGTTGTATTGGTCTCTACTCAGTGTCCAGAACACGAAAGCCAGTCAGAAGTAAGCTCTGCTATATACTTTCACTGCACAGAACTTCACAACTGACCAATAGCAGAATAAAACAGCAAAAGTTATGTACTCTAGGGTGCTTGTAGCCATGATACTTCAATAGTACTTTGCCCAACTCCTCTCCCAGATTTCTGTTCCCCGTCTGTGTAGTTTTCAATGCTAAAGACATAAAGCGCTTGTCTGTCTCTTTTCAATTAGTTCTCTAATCTATATTAGCACAAGTTAGAATGGTATTTCACACAGCTACAGCTGAAGCTGGCACTAAGAGTCTGCAGATATACTTCGGCATATACTGGAGTATATTTCAAAACAACAGGCAGCATAACTACAGGGATTTATTGAAAACCACAAGAAATGTTACTAAAAGGTGCCTACAGAGCATTTAAAAAACTTCCCCACTGTTTATTACTCTGGCAGATTAAAATAGACTGAGCACTACTGAGAAGTGTTATGCACAGTGCTCACAGATATGCAGTCTTAAAAGAGATGCTTTTTTGCATTTTAGAATGCTGCTTCTCTAATTAAACAAAAAAAAAAAAAAAAAAACAAAAAGAAGAAATAATTAATAAAAACTTTTTCCCTCTTGTAGATGCAGCTGCCATTTGTGTCTTGGTTCAGATACACACTATTAGACAGTAGATATCTACATACTGCAATTTCAATTGAATACTCAATTTTTAGTAGTAGGGTTACTCTGAATAGGAGTTCTGCAGAAGGTCGTGTCACTGATGTCACTGATGTCACTGATGTCAGTGTCTCTCTTTTATTGTCTCTTAGTGTTGTCCAAATCAAACATAAAATCATAGAATCATAAAATAGTTAGGGTTGGAAAGGACCTCAAGATCATCTAGTTCCAACCCCCCTGGGCAGCGACACCTCCCACTAAACCATGTCACCAAAGGCTATGTCTAACCTGGCCTTGAAGACCGCCAGTGATGGAGCATTCACAACTTCACTGGGCAACCCATTCCAGTGCCTCACCACCCTTACACTAAAGAATTTCTTCCTCAGATCCAATCCAAACTTCCCCTGTTTAAGCCTGAACCCTTTACCCCTTATCCTCTCACTGCAGCCCCTCATGATAAGTCCCTTGCCAGCATCCCTATAGCCCCCTTCAGATACTGGAAGGTTGCTATGAGGTCTCCATGCAGCCTTCTCTTCTCCAGACTGAACAGCCCCAACTCTCACATCCTATCTTCATACAGAAGGTGCTCCAGTCCCTTGATCATCTTTGTGGCCCTCCTCTGCACTTGTTCCAACAGTTCCATGTCCTTTTGATGTTGAGGACACCAGAATTCCACAGAGTATTCCAAGTGAGGTCTCACGAGAGCAGAGTAGAGGGGCAGGATCGCCTCCCCTGACCTGTTGGTCACGCTCCTTTTTGATGCAGACCAGGATATGGTTGGCTTTCTGGGCTGCAAGTGCACACTGCCGGCTCATGTTAATTCTCTTGTCAACCAACACCCCCAAGTCCTTCTCTGCAGGGCTGCTCTGAATTTCCTCTCTGCCCAACCTGGAGCTGTGCCTGGGATTGCTCTGACCCAGGTGTAGAACCTTGCACTTAGCATGGTTAAACTTCATGAGGTTGGCACCTCTCAAGTGTGTCCAGGTCCCTCTGGAAGGCATTCCTTCCCTCCAGTATATCAAGTGAACCACAGAGTTTGGAGTCATCAGAAAATTTGCTGAGGGAGCACTCACTCTCACTGTCCATGTCACTGACAAAGATGTTGAACAAGACCAGTCCCAGCACCAATCCTTGAGGGACACCACTCGTTACTGGTTTCCAGCTGGACATTGAGCCACTGATCACAACTCTTTGCGTGTGGCCATCCAGCCAGTCCTTTATCCACTGAGTGATCCACCTATCAAGTCGATGTCTCTCCAACTTAGAGACAAGGATGTCATGTGAAACAGTGACAAATGCTTTGCACAAGTCCAGATAGATGACATCAACTGCTCTACCCCTGTCCCTTACTTAGGAGGTAATAGGTGTCATGGTTTGACGATCTCAAACAGTTCTGCTCACTCACTCCCCCCTCTTTCTTCCCCAGTCCTGGGTGATGGGAAGGAGAATCGAAAGAATGCAACTCCCACAGGTTGAGATAAGAACAGTTTAGTAACTAAGGTATAACACAA
>JASSUY010048839.1:0-13987 GCA_032466535.1 Forpus xanthops
GGTCTAGAGCATAGAAGCAACTGAGGGGATTTGGATTTAGTCTGGAGAAAAGTAGACTGAGGGAAGACCTTGTTGCTTTCTACAGCTACCTGAAAAGAGGTTGCAGTGGAGGGTGGGGTGGTTTATCAGTCTCTTCTCCCCAGCAAAAAGTGATAAGACATGAGGGAATGGCCTCAAGTAGCATGGGTGCAGATTTAGATTGGATATTAGGAAAATTTTCTCCACCAAAAGGGCTGTCAATTATTGAAACTGACTGTTCATGGAGGTGATTGAATCACCATCCCTGGAAGTATTCTTAAAATTGATGGCCACCTCAATCCATGTGATGCATTAGGGAAGTATTATCATTCTTGTAAAGAGAAAATCTTGCCTTAGAAATTTTTAGGCTACACAAAATGTTAAGCTTATTCTTATTTCAAAAAGGTTTTTAAAATTCTGCTAACAAGCATTTTTTAAAAAGAAAAAGAAGTTGCTGTGGTATGCAAGTCTTTGTAAATGATCAATGGTTTAAAACAGTGAAAGCAGAAGGGTAGAGGAACTTAATTTTTTTTTTTTTTTTTTTTTTGCAAAGAATAGAATTTACTAGTGAAACTTTCAGTGACTTGTGCTGGGATTTGTTCTGTAAATGACCCCATAGACACTGGGAAATGGGTGTGAATGAAGAGATCACAAATTTTCCTGAGTGTATTGAGTTATTCAGGGAGAATTTGGAAGAACTGATGGAGACATTTTTGAAATTATGGGCGGTGCAATAGAACAGCTGATGAAATCCTATGTACACTAACACAAAAGTAAGGAAATGGGGAAGAAAATATAGGAAACTTGATATATAAAATGATTCTTCCTAACCTGATATTCCTAAGCAGAATATTTGATCTTTGATACATACTTCTGAAACAATGCTATCTCAGTCTTCACTAAGAGAAAAGCAGACTAACATTAGTATTTAGTATAAATGTAGTAGAGAACAAAGTTATGCTTCTGTAGAAATTTGTATGTCACTCATGCATTTGATAAGGCATACTGTTCTTGGGCCTTCAAAACTGAAACAGACAAAATGAAATATTCTGAGAAGACTGGTAAAAAAATAAGTTTGAAAGATGTTTCTATATGAGAAATGGTTCAGCAACCCAACACTTTACAGCTTGGAAAGCCTGAAAGCATAGCAAAGGTGTATAACCTTACAAGACACATGGGTAGGGTGAATAAACATCACCTTCAAGATCTTTTTTTCTGTGCAAGAATTAGAAGGCATGAATCAAACTTGGGAGAAATTTGGTCCAAAACAAAATTGAATGGTGCTTTATTGATGGACTAAGTATTTTGTAGAACTCCTTAGAAAATAATACAATAGATGCTATGACTTTACATCAGCCCAAGAAAATCACAAGGACTATTCAGAAAACATACCTTACTCCTCGGGGTCCTGAACTGAGGGAAGGTGAATGTTGAAAGAACATTAAAGCATCATATATGATTGTCTTGTCTTATACTCTTCAGGCATCTCCTTTTGGCCACTATTGGCGACTGAAAGCTGGACTAGACAGATTTTTAGTGTAATCCCAATTAGATGATGTATAAGATCATCTTGTTGCCACAAAAATACAAATGAACCAAAAGACTACCCCTACAGGGCTTCTAGATTCATAAATATATCAAGTGTTTTCACTGAAACAAAAAATCTTATAGGCTACCCATAGTTTTGCTAGCACAGGAAGAGGCATAAAAGAGAATATATAGAATATCATGGGATATTTTCCTGCCTCTTTTAGAGTCTGACCTAGTTCCAACTGAACACACAGTGGATTCCTCCATTCATGTCAGTGGATATATGCCATACAGAGGGACCTTGACACACTGAAGAAGTGGGCCAAGGCCAACCTCATGACTATAGCAATAGCACAAGGAGTAATTGGTTTAAACTTAAACAGGGAAAGTTCAAGTTAGATATAATGAATAAGCTCTTTACTGTGAGGTTCATGAGGCACAGGAGCAGGTTACCCAAAAATACGGTAAATGCTCCACCCCTCGTGGTGTTCAAGGCCAGGTTGGACAGAGCTTTGGGCGACATGATCTAAGGTTAGGTGCCCCTTCCCACACCAGGAGGTTCAAACTAGGTGATGTTAAGTTCCTTTCCAACCCTAACCATTTACTTACAGAAGATGTTAACAGCAGCCTGTACTTACAATATTCTCCAAGTACAACAAATGATGCTAAAGATTTGTAAGATTACAAGAAATACAGAAGGAGCTGCAAAAAAACACATTCATTTTTTGTCCTATTTCCTGTCAAATTCATGGCAGGTATGGCAAGCAACTCTGCATGCTACTTAGTATAGTCATCTTTTACTTGATTTAGTAGATTAAGCCATTATCAGCTCTTAGTGCTTGAGATGTAGCTCTATCTCTGTGTACATTTGTAGAGCACTTAGGAACTATCTGTTCCTAATAAAAACACTTGCATTGCTTATAAGGGCATGTGACTGATCTTATCCTATAAATGCATTTAGTATTAGATGACATAAATGCACTGAGAAGGTTACCAAAGCCAAAGCACATCATGCACAAATTAAAAACAAGGAACAAACCTGCTTATTTCAAATCAGTATTTGTTACATATTTCCCCACTTTTATATAGCCATGTGTAAGACAGTTTATATAGTCTTGGCAAAAAAGTATGCCAAATGTTAACACAAAACTGGTTAATTGATTTTAAAATATTAAAAATCAAATGCTTGATCATCATATTTATGAAGTAGCAGATGGACACAGGTAGATGACAAATGTGGACATAACTCAATATATCTTGACATACAATTATAAGGTCACACGAGAAGAAACAATATTTTTAAGCAGTTATAGAAGATGTTGCTTGGATGTAGGATTTCTTTGCATACAGAAGTGTGCTTTGGGATATTTGTTAAGGTACTTGATCAATTCTTAAAGCATGGGTTTAAAGAATAGCTGAAGGATTAGCAATGCTTTTTCCAAGAAATACAAATTCATTTTCCTGAATCCATTTGTATTTTTTTCTGCTACAGTCTTAAGCCCTGAATTTGAGCTTCTTAAGCTGGTTTTTAGCTTAATACTTATTCTACTATACAGGACTCCCAGTTCCTTTATGTTATCCAGCATCAAAACTAATAAAAAAAAAAAATAGAATCTGCAGAAGGAGAGAAGTTGCTATTTATATGTGTAGATGGTAATAATGTTTATGCTTTTAATTATGAAGTGTCATCATAAAATTATCTTATTTGATTAGTGTGGCTTAGGTCATCTGCCATGGTATTACCTAACTAAATATATAAGGTGATTTAAAGCTTTTAAATGGAAATGTAAGATTTAATTGTACAAGGAAGCTTCTAAGTAAAAATGAACTAATTTCAAAAGTATTTAGTGATTACAATCCTATTAATTTTCAAAGCAAGCAGCTATGCCAAGAACTTCTAAAAATTTGGCCACTAGCATTAGGCATTAAAATGTTTAAACATTAAATAAAGATGTTGACATAATCCGTATCATTTTTCCAGTCTTTTATAAATAAGTCACCTTCTTCTCACCTATTCTTGCTCGTGACAAAATATCTGTGTATGCATATATGAAAACAATGAAGGAGAAGCAAAGGAAGAAATTGGTCTGTAAATCTCATTAATTCAGTGATTAGCGCAAAGAGAAATTATCTGCATACTGAAGCACAATTATTATTCTCTCACAGAAGGTGAGAAAGGGCGAGCTGATGTTTGGTATGCAGTATGCTAAGTTTATTTCAGTAAGTGATGTGTGTCACATTACTCAAAATTTCTTATGTGGAATAGATCTACAGTGGGCTGACATAACTCATCTTTTACCTTGTTCAGCTCACAGACACTGATATCAAAACCACCATCTTCTATGCTTTAATTATATTCAAAATAATAATAAAAAATACTATTCCAGCAATAAGCTCAAGCTTTTTCTTGCAGAATAAAATTGGAAATGGACAAGTAGTTGTAGTGTTAGGTAAATATCAGTAAATCCACTAGTCACCAACCTCCTTCATATTGTTTCCAGAACATTTAGCAGAAAAGCGTGACAATGCAAATCCTTGAAAATATAGCTTAAATGAAAATGGAGATGTGCAATCTGAATTGCCAGTATGTTTATAGGTGGTTTTTATTAGTCATTTTCTAATTTGTTGGCATTGGTCTTGTTTTATGTTTATTTCTACTGGCTTAATTTCAAAGCACCTTTAATCGATATTTGAGAATTACATAAATCTCAGCAAAATGTATAAATGGGCTGCAACATCAGCTGAAGTACTGGAGTGAACCAGGAGCCAACTTCCTGGCAGGGACAGTGAGGCACAGCATCCTGGCAGGGACAGTGAGGCACAGCATTCTGGCTTATCTTCAGATGGCAACACACCAGGGATCCCAGGAGCAGAGGTCTCTGCTGGGAATGGCTGCCACAGCTGTGAAAGCCAAAACTCCCAGATGGCTATTTGAAGACCTGAGAAATCATCACACATCCTGGCAGTGGTATTTTGAGTGCTGATCGCAATACCCTTCTCTGAGTAGCTGTGGCTTGCAGCCATGGGGTCATCTGTGGCAAGAGCCATAGAAACTTGCAGACAAGCCAAGGTAGCAGCTGCACCAGCATGAGCAACAGGATCCAAAGTAAATAACTGATAGGGACAAAGGTTTTGACACATACTGTGTTCAAGGAATGGTGTAGTGAGTAAGAGGAAAAGATGACTGATGCTCATCAGTTTAGCAGCTGCTACAGTGGCAGCAGCAAGAGATGCACTGTGTGAATCTGATGCAAACACAAAGTGGGGTGGGGAGAGTGTTTAGTATATAGTATATCCTGTGTGGATGAGCTGTGGCCAATACCAAGACTTGTTCCACTAAGAAAGGTGTCCCTTATTAAATGTTTCTAGATATTTCAAATTGTATATGGAAGAGTACTTATGGTATACTTCCATAAGAAATTGGAATTCAACAGGAGAGGTAGAAGTGCACAAGACTGCAGGGACAAAGTGATTAAAGCAGTTAAAAAATAGGGAGCTGAAAATCCCTCTGAAGCTGATACTGACAGAGAGAACCAGGTGATTGTAACCTGAAACTTTTTTGTTTTATACTCTTGCCACTCACCCTCCTCACATTAAGGATCTCTGGGATTTGGCTTGAAAACTACAGCATTAAGCATTCATTCAAGTGTTAGCAGAGAACTGCACTTATTTTAATGTAGGAAACCTTAATTCCCACAACAGTAATTGTTTAACAAAAATTGGGTAATGGGCTATGCCAGACCAGTCCATGACTTAAAAGGTTTTCCCAAAAGACTTCCTATTTAATTGAATCATCATTTGCTGTGGGGCAGAGGATTGACAAAGGGAAATAATCATTTAGCTGCTGAACAGAAGTAAGAAGTGGGGAAGTGTCCTGGTTCCAACTGGGATAAAGCTGGTAGAGTGCTGTTTTGGCTTTAGTCTGAGATCAGTGTTTATAGCACACCAGTGTTTTAGTTGTTTCTAAGTACAATTTACCCTGTTCAAAAACTTTTCAGTCTCATGCTCTGCCAGTGTGGAGGGGCGCAAGAAGCCAGGAGGAAGCAGAGACAGGGCACCTGACTCAGACTAGCCAAAACTGTGTTCCATACTACAGTACATCATGCCCAGTATATAAACTGAGAGGAATTATCTGGAAGGGACTGGTTGCTGCTCAGGTCAGGCTGGGTATCAGTTAGTGGGTGGTGAGCAGTTGTATTGTGCATCACTTGTTTATTGTTTTTTTCTTTCCCTTTTTAGTTTTATATGTCGCTGTTATTTACCATATGGTTATTGTTAGTAGTATTATATTGTACTTTATTTTGTTTATTAAATATCTTAACCCACAGGATTAACATTCTTTCAATTCTCCTCCTCATCCCACCCTGGGAGGAGTGAGAGGCTGCATGGTACTTGGTTGCTGTCTCTCACAGGAAGTGACACTGGAAATCTTTGGATGAGAGAAAGAAGTCGAGCTTTCAGAGAGAAACATATGTATATATAAGTCAAGCTTTGCAATAAGCTATTGAACTTTGGGACTTCAATCTTAGAAACTGAAGTGGAGGGGTAACAGATCTCATCAAGGAGCTGCACACCAGGGGCAATCAGATAAATCCACAAGAAGACTTGAAGGTGTGGAATAAATTTCAAAATAAATGTTCAGAGTTATTGCAAAGTGGAAGGTGTTAAAAGTTACAGGAACTATTCATAGATAGTTGTGAACATGGACTTTATAAATAATGCAAAATTATTGGAAAAAGTAGGTTTCGGAATGTGTTCATTAAGTATTGGGATTGGATTGTATACAATACATGGACAACAGGTATGAAATTAAAAAAGAAAGCATCATCAGGCTGTAAGTAAAGATTTTTAAGTCTCACTGTGCCGCAGCATTGTGCATATACAAGACTAGATGGCCGGAGCAGAAGCTGAGCCTTTTTTTCTGGAAGAGTGATTCAAGAAACTTGCTTTCCTGGGCAGAAATTTGTTATATGCAGAACCAAGAATTTACTGATATTCCAGTTGTTTTTTATCAGTCTAACAGGTTAAACTGTCTAATGACTACAGAAGACTTCAGTAGCAATACAGCTTTTTTAGCCTATTGTTTTTTCTTTTTTTTTTCCTCCAGACTACACATCCCATCACCATGAATTTTAAATCAATACCCATATGGCTATGGAACTTAAGATTAAATTAATGTTAATAAGCATACAGGTATTATTTACCCTGAAGACTTTTTTATTTCCTGAAATTTAGAGAACAGGAAAGGCTGGGATCAAGGTGAAACCTTATTGTAACTGCAGGTGATGTAAAGTGCAACAAAAGGGGGAGTATCCAGGACAAGTAAGTTGATGGCCTTCAAGTTTTAGATGTTTCTTTCAATTTTTGATCCTTGTTGGGTAGTACTGTTAAGGAGAGCATAAGAAAATTGGTGAAGGTACCAGGTCTTATGGAATCCTCTGGTTCAGATATTACGGTTATTGTCGATACAGCTTTAGAAGAGACACTGTCTTTCACTTAGTGTTTCTAATAGGTTTTCCAACAAAATCATCAAATTATTTTATTTAGAAGGGACCTTAAAGATCACCTAGTTCATGTCAGTGGCAGAGACACCTTCCACTACACCAGGTTCCTCAAAATTTTATTCAGGCTTAAACATTTCTAGAGGTGGGGCAGCCACAGCTTCTCTGGCAACCTGTTCAAGTATCTCACCAACTTCATAATGAAGAAACTTTTCCCAATATCTAACCTAAATCTTCCCTCAGTCAGCTTAAAGTCATTTCCCCTTGTCCTATCACTGCATTCTTTTGTAAAAAGACCTCCTTTAGGTTATGGAAGGCTGCTATAATGTCTTCCTGGAACCTCCTCCAGGCTGAACAAGTCCAACTCTCTCAGCCTATCTTCATAGAAGAGGTGCTCCAGCCCTCTGATCAGATTTGTGGCCCTCCTCTGGACTCACTCCAACAACTCCAAGTCTTTCTTACATTGCTGGCTCCAAAGGTGAATGCAAGACTCCAGGTGTGGTCTTACTAGAGCAGAGCAGAGGAGCAGGATCACCTCCTTCAGCCTGCTGGTCACTCTCCTTTTGATGCAGCCCAGGATACAGTTGGCTCTCTGGGCTGCAAATGCGCACTTGCCAGCTTATGTTGAGCTTCTTGTCAATCATCACCCCCAAGTTCTTCTCCTGAAGGCTGCTCTCAATGTATTCATTTTCCACCCAGCCTGTGTTTGTGCTTGGGATTTCCCCGATGCAGGTGCAGTGGCTTTCACTTGACCTTGTTGAACTTCATGATGTTTTATACTTAAAAGATACACATAAAGTACCCTTCAACAGTTCTGCTACAAAAAAAAAAAAAAAAACAAAAAAAAAAACAAAAAAAAAAACAAACAAAAAAAAACAAACAAAAAAAAAATAACCAGACCAAAGCAAAACCAAACACCATCCCCTCACCCTCCCATCCCCCATTGTTAGTTCAATCTGAAGTTTATTTGTGAAACTTGTTTATTTTGAAGCCAAAGCCAGTAATTCCCAGAGGATTACAAACTCACTAAATACCCTGCCACTAATGGGTTGACTTAAATAAAAGAGTTAGGGTGGCAGTATTAAATACTTTGGGAACTCAGCCAATTACCAGACCAAAGTACTTCAAATCCTATCTGTAAAAAGCATTTTCCCATTTTTTCACCTAAGACTTACAGAAGATCTTGAATTCTGAGAGATTCCCAGCTCTCATTTTCCCCTGCAAATCTAGGTCACCTAACCCACAGTACTTTATTAAAACATTGGATGTAGAGTGCTTTCTACATTTAAGTAAATTTTCCAGCAATAAACTTTAAAATGCCAGAGAACGTTAGCTTGACAAAATATAACATTTTAGCTTCATATTTTTTTTTCCTCCATACATAATTGTTATACCATAACTGATACAGCTCATGTAACTCATATTCTCACAGTTGTTAAATTTACCTTTATAAGTCTAATGAGATAATTTTTTTCCCCTCTAAATTTCACGCTGATATACAGCACTGTTGAACTGATGGGGGATAGAATTCTTTTAGTAAGTGTTACTAGTTAAATAATGTGATAACTGTCAATATACTAATTAATTTTAGATTTTTTGGGGGTTTATACCATAAGTAATGGTTTGGGCATGTAGAAAATGTCATGGAAACAAGGAGATGGCCGTACTCATAATTGTGGGATGTCTACAAACATAACAGAAAGCACAGTACTTTTTTGAGACCACTAGCCTATTCTAGATCCAGCTTCAATACTCAAAGCAGAGAGAAATCTGTCTTCCTTGTTTATGTAATTAGTTTGCAACAATCGAGAATCAGGTTATAGATCAAAATGTAAAAAAAAAAAAAAAATCAACCAAAAAAACCCCAAACCAAGAAAACACGTGAATTTTGCTCACCAGGATGAGAAAGTATTAATTAGAAGGCAAAGATATCTCTATCATTAGTGATCTTTAAAAATATACTGGACAAACATTTCTCAGGATTTACTTGGATATGATTGAATGTGCTTTGGCTGGGAGATGAACAGGAAGACTCCCAGACCCATAAATACTTCTGGGGGCAGGGTGAAGCTCAGTCATGCATAGAATGCTTTGTCAGGCTAGCCAAAACCATCAAAGATACCATCCAGAAATGGACACAAGTAAAAACAGAGCTTCTGTAAAGTGTATTAGTTTGATTGGAATTGTTGTGTCACAGACTTAGCATGAAATTCTAATTCTGTTAAAATATCAGCAAATTGAAAAGTACTGTTAATATATGTGTTTCACCTCATGTAGTGTTGGAATGAATTTGCTTTTATTCTTCTGCTATGCTATCAAAATTAATTTTATTTAGTATGTTGCACAATGTATTAATGTTGGGAATCCAGATTGTATATTTTAATTATTTAAAAGGCTACAATGGATTTAGGCCATGGCTGCGTACCTCTTGGACTTTAGCAAAACCTGGAATAATCCCAATCAAGTGGACATGATTAACATTTACAAATGATGATAATTCACACTACATTTAACTTATTTTTCCTATATAATTTAATGTGACAGATAGCAAAGGAGATTTCAGTACAACATTTGTAACAACTTTCCTATTATTTCAGACTTCCTGTGCTTGGATAGCAGTTTATTCCAGACCAGTCCAGCTTCCTTTGCTTGATCCTGCAACAGAGTCATAATGATCCTATTGGTAATTTTGCAGGCTGTTGCTATGGAAATTAATGTATTATCTCAGAAAAATGACAGATGGGTTGAAGATGGAACAAGCCTGTGCTTAAACACTGATCTTTACATGACTAGCTAATGCCTAAACGGATGTCACTTAGAGAGCAGCTAATTTCAAAGACTTTAGGGAAACTAAATGAGTAAACAAAACTACAAAGGACAAAGGATATGTAAAGTATTTTGCTTGGAAACAGTTAAATTCTCTCTGCTTCATTTCCACTTGTATCTCATATTGCTTTTCCCTCTATATGTTCCAGTATTGTGTGTGCAGCTTAATAATAGCTTTTCCTCATCCTCCTCTCTACGTAAATTATGTCATTAAGGAGAGCAGTGATTTCCAGGATAAGGCAGCAGCAATGAAGTATCTATAATTTGGTGATACACTTTATATAAAAAAAAACATAAAGGAATCAAAGACAATATGTATTATTTTGCCATCACACAAAGGGATGCTTTTCATATTTTGTCATGGTTTGAGGCTCTCAAACTCATGCAGTCACTTTCTCATTCACTCCCCTCTCTTTCCTCTTCAGTCCGGGGAAATGGGAAGGAGAATCAAAAGAATGCAACTCCCACAGGTTGAGATAAGAACAGTTTAGTAACTAAGGTATAACACAAATCACTACTGCTGCCACCAATAATATTACAAGAGAAAATACAAAGAAAGAGAATACAACAGATCTTCACCTGATACGTAGCCACGCCACGCAATGTCCTCCCATCACCTGATACCAAGCTCGACTACGTAGTGCATCCCATCACCTCATACCAAATCCCGGCCACGCTGTGCACACCCCTCCTGCACCACCATCTTTCCAGGTCTCTGTTCTCTGTCTCTACATCCTGGACATGACGTGCCGTGGTATGGAATACCTCTTTGGTTAGTTTGGGTCAGGTGCTCTGTCTCTCTGCCCAGCTTCTTCCAGGCTCCCTTCCTACCTGGCAGAGCAGAAGACTCAGAAAGTCCTTGGCCAGCCTAAACAATCTAAGCCATAACTATAAACAGTGGTGCTATCAGCACTGTTCCCAAGCCGAAAATCCAAAACACAGTGCTGCAGTAGCTACCACTTAAAGGAGAAAAATGACTGCTGCTGCTGAACCCATGACAATTTTCAGTTTATAATTGTTGAGATTTATTCTTTCTCTTAAATTTAAACAAAAACATAAGTGCTTTTTGCTCATAGCAATTTAAAGAAGGCTAAATTATGGAGAATGCAGCATATCGCAAGTAGAATTTGCTCAAGAAGGCCAAACTAAGAGTGTTGGTTAGAAACTCCGCTGGTAAGCAAGTGCTAAAACTGAAATGGATCAGGGATGTAAAATGAGAAATACAGTGGGCTTTTAAAGGACCATTGTGGTGTAGGAATCTGAAGACTGACAAGTGATTGTTGATTTTCATCCAATATAGAAAGCTGTTCTCTCTGAGAAAACAGAAGCAAAAATAAAATAGAGGATTATTTTTTCTATTAAGCAGTACTACCTTTGACTTTTTTGATGGTTTTGTCTTCAGAATCTCTTGACTGTTTTTTATAAATTACATAAGAACACAATCTTATGTAACATTGATAGTTTCCTTGTCTATGAATTACGATTTTGCAACAACTGTCAGAATATGTCATTTGTAAATTCCTAGAAAAAAAACTCAAAAGCTTACCTGGCTGTGATGCTGACAAAATACTATGAATTAAGACTATGTTCTCATGATGCTTTGAGTAGCAGCAAGAAACAATAAATATGAAAATGTATAAAAGTAAATCTGAGTCATATCAGCAAATAACATGCTATTACTCTGTAATTCTTTGAAAAAATCATGTCTCAGAACAAGGACTTAATTTAAAATCTCTAGAACTAAAACCCAATTACTTAAATTGCTACTGCAGTGAATGCAGGATGTATCTTTTGCAGCTTATAACAATAGCACCTGCACAGACCCACAATTTGACCTAAAATTTAATGAAACAAACAAGCAAAAATATCATCCACACCTAAGAGAAAAGATGTTCCGTAATAGCAATCAGGATTAGAAAACATGGGCTGATGGGTCACATCAGACATCTGTTGTGTAACCACGCACATCATACTCCTTCCTACCTTGCATTTTATTTTTATTTTTATGTGAAATTAAGTAAGTGGATATAGGAAACATTAAATTCTGCAGTTTTATTTAAGCATATGCTGTGGACAAAATGAATATAAGAGAATGAGTCCTAATAGACTGCTATTGTTGCTGTTAGGTGAAAGTCATAGATGAGTCAGAGCCATTAGGAACAGATAATAATGTTGCAATTGAGTAAGAAATAGAACTTATGTCCAAAGAACTGTGAAATGTGAAAGACAGTGTATAGTGGATCCAACCTGTCTTTGATGAATGTCTGTGAAAAGAGAAATTCTGCCTCTTACATAAAGGCTTAAGAGTTGTCATGTGGATCAAGGATAACATTAGCAATAATACTTTGATCGGATTTGTAATTTCTTTTTCAAAAGAAATTGTAATATTTGGTCCTATGAAGGCAGTAAGAATGATCAAATACTTGTGTAGTATTACATTAGGAGTTCCTGGAGTTCCTCCAGGAAGCTAGCATGCAGGTCATTTGGATACGAGATGCTATTTTGATAAGCTAATCTTTTTTCTAAGAAAAAGAGCATCAATAGATATGTTGGCAGAAGGATAAAAAGAGAGGCAGAAGGAATTTAATGCCACAAGTTTTTATCATGAAAAAAGTACATTGGAATCTCCTGCAAGTCATAACCTAAAGCTGCCCTTTATTTCTGAACATGAATGCTTGGATACCTTTGAAACTGTGATAAGAATGCGAAAGGCATAACTTAACTATACTATAGTGGATATATATATATATATATATATATATATATATATATATGGAGAGGTGTATAGGCTCTTTAGGAAAGACAGGCCCAGTAGGCAAGGAGGAGGAGTTGCTCTTTATGTCAGGGATAGGCTGGAGAGTATGGAACTCTGTCTGAGAACAGGTGAGCAATCAACAGAAAGTTTGTGGGTAAGGGTTAAAGGGAGAACAACAATGTTGTGTTTTGGCTTTAGTCTGAGAACGATACTGATAACACACCAATATTTTACTTATTGCCTAGTAGCACTTACCCCAATCAAAGACTTTTCAGTCTCTCATGCTCTGCCAGTGCCGATAGTCACAAGAAGCCAGGAGGGCGCAAAGACAGCACGCCTGACCCAAGCTACCCAAAGCACTATTCCATACCACAGAACATTATGCCCAGTATATAAACTGGGAGAAGTTACCTGGAAGGGATCAATCACTGCTCAGGTCAGGCTGGGTATTAGTCTGTGGGTGGTGAGCAATTGTATTGTGCATTACTGTTGTTTATTATCTTTTTTTTTTCCTTTTTCCACTTTAGTTTTATATCTTTTTTTTTTTTGTTGTTATTTCCCTTTAGTATTAGCGTTAGCATTAGTATTAGTATTAGTATTACTTTGTACTTTGGTTATTAAACTGCTCTTATCTCAACCCATTGGTGAGGGGGCAGCTGCATGGTATTGAGTTGCAGGCTGTGTTTAAACCATAACCACAAGGAAGAATCTCTATAAAATATCTTACACTGAAGTGTCAGTAGAATAGATTTCAGAAGAAAGTATTGTAATTAATAGGCATATAACAGAAAAGAATATTGAAAAAAAGATACTATTAATCCTTAAACTCTAGAAAAGCTCAGCTACAGAACTATCGGGTTACTGATTGTCATATGCAACCCATTATTTGAAGGGACTAGATGGCATAAGAAATATAGTAATAGAAAAGACTACACACCAGCAGCATTGATTTCTGTGCTGATCAAGTTGGTAGAAACCAGCTAAGAATAGACCTATGTACAATAATCAGTGACACCCTGGAAAAGATTCAGTGCAACACAACTTTCACTGAAGGAGGTCATGAATCAAAATCAATTCAAGTTCTATGATACCTTTTGGATAAAATTTATTAGGATGATATAGACTGCTTGGATTTCCAATAAATTTTATAAGTTACCTTAATAATGGTTCTTAAAGAGGGTAAGTTCCCATAGCAAGAGAGAAGTAGTTGTCTCATTGCTTTGTAACACAAGATTTTCAGGAAGAAATAGGAAAAAATTGAAAATCAAAGTTGTAAAGAAGTAACTTTTTACAGTGGAGATTTCCCACAGAACTCTTCAGCCATCTGTGCTGTACAAAACCCTAGTCAACTCCTCAT
>JASSUY010048844.1:0-16124 GCA_032466535.1 Forpus xanthops
CGGTGGCAACGTGCCTTTCCCCCTCCCTCTCGTCGCGGCACCACCCCTCGCAGCGGCGCGGCCCGGGCGGCCATGGAGCGGCGGGGCGGGACGGGACGCGCTGCCCTGCCACCATCCCGTGCCCGTGCGGCGGGGCTCTGAACGAGGGCAGCGGGGCCGGGCTGGGTGCAGCGGCAGTGCCTGAACTCGGGCTGCCGGGAAGTGGTGGGGGACGGACCCTCGAGGTGGCGCGCAGGGACCGCTTCATTCATTTATTCCTATTTGACTTTTAGACGCGCCCCACTGTGATGATCGGGAGCGGGGGCTGCTCCTCGGAGCGCTGGGTGGAGTGCCGGGGGGGGGGCCGCAGCACAGGAGAGCTCCGAGAACCCCTGACCGGGCTCACCCTCGTGTCACGACGTAAACGAGCGCGTTTTCTCTCTCAGGATTCCCCTAAACTTTAGTTTCCGTCTCTTGAAGACTCTCTCTCTGTCACTCTTTTGCTTTCCTTAAGTTCTGTTGAAGTTGCTTCAAGGGTTCGTAAGAGCGTCTGTATGTGGATTGGGTCTGTTTGCTTTCTAGCAGCGGGAAATCGGCGTGTTGCTGCCCAGGTGGGGAGGGAATTGATTAATTCAAGTTTCCTTTGCTTGTGTCTATCTCCCCTTCACTGTGTTTACAAACACCAGCAAAACAGTTCTCCCAACTTCAACAGAAACTTTGAGCCACACTTGCATCTTCCTGCAGAGGTTGTCTGGCCTGCTTAGTTATAAACTTCTCCTTTTGAATAGGTCTTTAAGGTGGAGTAGTTCACTCCTGTTAGCTCTTTCCCGTGGGAAAGCATGGCTCTGCTAAAGGTGCACGGACCTGTCCGGATGCGCAGCATGCAGACTGGGATTACAAAATGGAAAGAAGGGAGCTTTGAAATTGTGGAGAAGGACAACAAAGTGAGTCTGGTGGTTCACTACAATGTTGGAGGGAGTCCAAAGACATTTCAGGTACACCAGATATTAAGGCTTTTGTTTGAGCAGTGCATGGATTGTGCTCCTTTGTGAACAGCTGTCCTCTTCAAGGCTATTAAGTGTCGAAAAAGCTTCCCTCTGTCACTCTTTCTTGTTCCTCATTTCCTGAACACTAATCCCTTTGTATAACTCTCCTGTAAATTATTCACGTGTTATTAAAGGATCTGCCAAGGTTGGCATCCAGATGCCACTGAATGGGAAGAACCAAAAAGCAGAGAAATATCACCAAAAATATGAAATGTTACCAAAGTACATATATATCCTGGTGGCTTGTGAGCTTGGGTTTTTTGACCATGTAACCTTTCTGTTACCAATTCATTTGCACAATGTAGAGGTGCAGATCCTGGATACTTTATAAGCAGTTTTCCAACCTGAAGAGCAGCAGTGCTCTAGCACACTTGTAGGCTTCCAGTTGTTTAAACAAGACTGCTCCACAGCAGTTGTTACAGTTCTAGGTTTTACATATTTCAGGCAATGGGGTTCCCCCACTGGGGGGCTGATGCAGATTGCTGTTAAAGATTTTTATGCAATATCCAGCCTAGATTGCCTTTTTCTTTCATTCTGTCCTTGGTTTCAGCTCAGTCTTCCTTTATGTGAAGTGTCCCAAACCAAAAGAATGTAAAGGCTTGTTTTTCTGTAAGAAATTTCCATCTGCTATAAAAATATTTGGAGGATATAAAAGCAGTTAGAAGGGAAAAGAAATCCAATCTTATTTAGCAACTTTCTAACAGCACAAACTAAGTGTTGGCTTCTGCTTTTTCATGTTGCAGTTCTTCAAGTGTGGTGTTCCCCCGACCGTTCTCTGAGTTTTTTGTTTCTGTGTGTGGACTTGGTAAAAAAAAGTTCACTTTATGTTTTGAAAGATAGGTGTTGCTGCCTTTGTATGCTGAAATGTTCTAGCAAAGAGCATGAGTTGCCTTCAAATCAAGGGGTGAGAAAATCATTAGCTGTGGATAGTTTCTTCCTCTGTTATTGTGGACTTCAGTCATCTGCCTTTTCAGGCACAATGCTGTAACTGCATGTTTGATTTAATCTGGTGTTGGACCATGTTGATTCTGAGTAGAGTCTCATAGGTCTCTTGCCTTTATGGGGTGCTTGTTCTCTTGCTTCGTTTTCTGTCTGAATGAGCATTAATGTGGTGTGACAGTGACTTGAAGGGTGATTCCATGGGAAGGATGAGCCTATAGAACAGCCAACCGTGGCCTAAAGGGGCAGGGTTTGCTTCCAGTCTCTTGCATCTGCTGGCTCTGCCACTCTTCAGGTCTCTGTGAGCTCAGTGGAGGGTTTTCACATGAATTAATTCAGAGGAAGAGCCAAATGCGAGATCTGGAGTAGGGGGTGATATGGCACTATGGAGCTAGGACTGCAGCACAGGAGGAGGAAATGCTGCATCTTTAGACCAAATATTTGTATTTGGAGGGTGGTTATTTTTCAGCAGGATCTGCTTTCTGGTCCTGTTCATTTTGAAGCACCACAGACAGTGGCACAAGAGTGTTGGTGAGGTGAGCAGCAGGCAGAGAGAGCTGCCCGCCCTTTGTGATTCAGGCTTGTGCTTGAGTGCAGTTTGGATAAGCCAGCCCCAATCTCATAGCACTCATGCATGTGCTGCCTCAGGCATGACAAGTCCCCAATGGTTTTGCTTTAGAAGCAGCATTCCTTTTCTTTGACAGGTTGCTCTGGGAAAAGTGTAGGTGATTTCTCCACCTGTTTTCACTTCTCTGTAATACAGCATTTGGATGGATCCAGGGTTAAATTTCTTTCTATACCGACTGGTGTGTCATCAGATTTCTTATGTCAAATGATACATTTTATTGATGTTTCAAAGCTCTGACTAAGTTGTCCTAGATGCTAGATGTATATTAAAAGAAATATTTACCTCTTCCTCCCAAGACTTCGTGATGCTTACAGGGTCATAACAGGTGGGTGGAGAGTATGGATGGAACCCTGTCATTACATCATTTTGAGTTGAAAAAGGTTATTTTGCACTGAGATGGTAAAGTAACTTAATGCCTTTGCACCAAGCTTAATATTTTAATAAAGGGAGAAAAATTTGGAGTCCCTTTTTCAATTTTTCTGTCTTTGAAAGCATTTTTTAGCTTATAGTTAAAAAAGAGAAAAAGGAAAGCATAGCAAAATCCCAAATACCCAAGCCTCCCAAAATCAAAAAGGCAAAACCCCAGCAACAAAACAAGGATTGAGCATTAAGTATTTCATAAGTTTAATTTTCCCAGTAAAACAACCCTGAGTTTCCAATTGAGCTGCTTTTCCAGCCTCTGATAAACTGCTGTTGTGTCTAGATTGTCTTTCCAAGAAGTTAGAGATCTGCATTGAAGAAAAGAATTCTCTCTGGGGAACACAGAATGTCATTTACTATCTCAGTCTTGTATATACCTGAACAAATTCAAGTAAAAGTTGGGAATAATTTTTATTTTTAAACTTGTGTAGAGTTTAAAGGCAACAAGACAGGTTCTAGAGCAGTGTATAGTGAAACTTAAGTGTTAGGGTGTAATTACTATTCATGCCTATTAATTCCTCATTGTAGTTTAGCTCAGTGATGTGGCAGTATGCAGGTCAGGCCAAATTAGGAGGCAGCTCCAATCTGATGGGCAGTGTTTGTCTCATGATGTCGTGCCTAATGACCTTGGCCATGGTTTCTAATCTTGCATGAAGCCTGAAGCATTGAGTACAGCAATATCCTGGTGTGGAGGTCTTGCATAGCTTGCACCTGATCTTAGGGAAGGCTAAAATGAAGAATTAAGCAAAAAGGGAGGAGGTAATTAAAAATGTTTAGGTGTGTATTGTCAAACTTCCATGTAGTCTGCAGATGTGAGGGATTCCTTTGCTTTTGCTTCAGGAGTTACTCTCAACCTTCTCAGATAGTGGTGCCTTTACTGAGTGGCTAGTTCTTAGAGGTGACCTAGCATGTAGTAACAATTAAGTAGTGGTATAATAAAGTAGCAGTGGCATTGTTAGGGAGCACACATTCTGATTAAAATTATTCTTGTGCTTGACCATAACCCTGAAAGTTTTGACACCACTTAATTGTTATCACATTGCATGTAGACTAAGCACGTTTCTTATTAACTTACTCCCTCAGCAAATTTTTTTTATGCTATGTCAAGTCTGTTTTCCCCAAGAGCTGAGTAGAAGTTTGTAGCTAACATTTAAAACTTTCCCCATCTTAAATTATATTTCAGATTTTATGTGGAAGTTTCAGACAGCTAAATGGGACTGTGTGAAACTCTTATTCTTTGCATTCAAAAGTGTCACACTCCATAGCAAAGCAAGCTTCAGGAAGTTTATTATTATAGGGACTGTTGAGGTGTAGTGATGCTATCAGCTTCCAAGGCCACCAGTTGCATCAGTTCTGTGAGGCTTCACATTTGCTTGAAATGGAGCAGTGAGAAGTATTTCTGTTTGAGTGCCTCTCTTTGAAATGGTTTGTTTGAATTTTTAAGTATTTGGGCCTTTTAAAAATGGATTTATATTTATAGTCACCTTCTTATTTTCAGCTAAGCCATAACATTAAAACTGTGACACTACGCCCAAATGGTAGAAAGCTGTGCTGCCTAATGCTAACACTAAAGGATACCAGCTTCTTGACAATTGATAAGGTACCATTTAAAGATGCAAATGAAATGCGGATGTATTTGGATGCAGTCCATCAAGACAGGTTTCATACTGGTAAGTGCAATTGTTATAAATTGAGTTAGTAACAGTTTGGAAAGGGGTCAGTGCTGTGTTTCCTTTTCACATATCTTTAGCCATTTTGTCCTTGTGTTACTGACTTTCTTTGCATTTGTGTAAGTGCTTCTTTCTGGCCCTGAACCCCAATTTTTGTTATATACCTTTCTCATCATATACCTCTTATCATGCTGAACAATAAGCAGCAATAAGCAGAGATTAACATGCAGGTATTGCTTATGTTGTAGTTAGTATTTCAGACACTCTTGTCTATTTATCACACATGCAGAGTCTCTTTCCTTTTTATTTTAGCTCTTATTTTTTTTGTTCTTCGTAAGGATAGGGTCTTTACTGCCAACTGAGTAAATGACCAATATAAGGGATGCCCATAAGCATGTGCTTATGTCTGTGCCCTCAGAATATTGTACTGTCTGTTGGCAGGAAATCTAGCGTGTCCCTTCCAAATTGGCCCCAGCTAAATAGCATCTTACAAATAAGAATGTCAATTGGTTAAATGACAGACAAATAAAATGTTGTGTACTTTTCCTGTCAGTTGGAAAACCCTCTCAGGGATCTGGCAGCTTTGGAGGTGTGCTGGGCAGCAGGACCACACAGAAGGAAGTTAATAGGCAATTCTCTTACATAGAGAATCAGGTTTGTTTAATTGTTCAAATTTTTCCTCTCCTCTAATTTTGTTTTGTTCATTTCCTTCTCTCATTCTCTTAATGTATGCTGTAATAGCACTGTAAATACTTATTTTGCATCTAGAGTCTTTGTAATCTAGAGGGCTTGGAATAGATTTATACAAGGTGGTTGGTAGCACTGTGTCTTGCTCATGAGGAGTCATATATTCAGTGTAAATAAGAAAGATCAGTGTCTGGCTGAGGAAGGCAGAATATGTTCTTCATGCTGAGCTATCAGGCAGTGAAGCAGCAGAAGTAGAGGGAGAAAATAGGTGGTTAAGACTTCTCACATAGTTGTGAATATCTCTGTTCATACTGGATACCTTACATCGCAGCTGAACGTGTTACAGTCAGCATAGGTCTTACTGAGTTTATCAGACTTCAGCCAAATATATATATACATATACGTAAATATATGAAAGCTGCTGACCTGATTTTGCATCAGAATAAAGTCACTGAATTTGTAGCATTCTACGCAGATTTTTTTGTGCAGATTCCCCCCCTAAGTGTTTTTCCTTCAAAAATGTTATTATTCTTCCTTTTCTCCCTGCATAATGCAGATTTCATGATGTAGCTGCCACCTTTAATTTACTTTGTGTCTGTGAATATACCTGTGTTACCACCCTGAGGGATGATATTTTTTATGTTGTCCCAAAACAAATTTTGCATGTTGCTTAAAGGCAGTCTCACAGCAAAAACTCCAAGGCTCCGTGTACAGTGGTTAAGATTAGATGTGTTTAGATTTCAAGTCTAAAATTGCCAAGCTGACTTAGGAACGTTGATCTCTTTCCATTGTGTTACACGTGGCACTTGCTTACCCAAGGCTGTTAGGGCGCTGTTCTAATTGTGTGGGGTTTAATACGGCTTTTTTTTAATATCCATTCCCTAGGATTGATCTGGGGATAGATAGAAATCATGCCTTAAGGTTTTTAATGTCAAAGCATGTGAAGGAGATATTTAAAAACTAAAGTTTAACTTAGTGTTGGAAAATGATAAGGGAAATTGGTGACTGCAGTGGAGTTTTATGTTTAAGCCTTCTGTCTGTTTTACCTATGCCTAATTGGTGTTGAACTCTCACGGTCTATTACAAGTAACATTTTTCTAGGTTTGGATGCTACACTGTAGCCTGTAAAGCAGTGATGTAAATGTTAGTTGGAACCAGCTTTCAAGGGAAGCAGTAAATTACCATTCTTGGGCATGTCCAGAAGCAGTGTAGAGGAGGCCCTCAGTGACATGGTTTAGCGGTGGACTTGGTAGTTCTGGGGTAGAGGTTGGATTTGATGATCTTAAAGGTCTTTTCCAACCGAGTTGATTCTGTGTTTTTCTGTTTTTCACTGTTTCGGTTCTGTCCCTGCCCCCTCCACTTGGGTTTTGTAAGACTCCTCCCAAAAGAGTGGCTGTGGAAAGTAAGGAGGAAAACGCATTGCGCAAGGTGCTGGGTACCCCACCGAGAGCATCCGTTAAGAATCCCTCTGGAACTGGAACACCTAGCAACAGGGTGAACATCTCAGCATCTGCATCTGCAGCCCCCCACAGAACGGGCTTGTTGGAGAGTCGGTAGGAGTGTTATCCTCTTACTATGATATATGATACTTCAGCTCTTTGAGGAGCTGCAGGTGGAACTTCATACACCTAGAAGTAAGAAGGAATATGTTTCTTCCTCTGGTTTTGCTGTTACTTATAACAGGGTGTTAATATGTGCTTTTCTAGCCTCTGGCTGGTACTGGCACTAGAGCTTTATACACAACTTAAGAGTTGGGCAGACCAAATTGTTCTCTATATACTGTTATAAAAGTGGAGTTTATGGAAGATAGGTGCAAAATGCATGGAAAGCATTGAGTTCTATTCAGTTGGAAGAGGATCACTTACTAGCCTTTCTGAAAGGATGACCACTTCAAAAATTTTCTGTTATCAGTGAGAAGAGGAAAAGAACACAACCTCCTGGTTCAGAAATGAGTGAAGATTATCCCAAAGAGAATGATTCTTCAACGTAAGTAGCCATGGTTTCTAGTTCCTGATTTTAAACTCTTTATTCGCTTTGCAAAGGTAATTGTTTTTCAGAAGGGAGTGCTTGGGTATTTCCAGTCTCAGCAGTGTGGCACAAACCAACCGCTAGTGAACTTGTGAACACACTGGATGCTGAAATGGGGTTTGCATTTAGGATGAATGAGGCAAATAGAACCTGCTCCCGCAGTTGACTTGCAGGAACCGGCACATGCAAATTCTTCTATCTTTCTTTTCTCAGTCTAGTCAGGGTTATCATATGTGCTATACATGTATGGCAGTAGTTGCCATCTTTATTGAGCTTCTTTTTCAGAAGAAGTTAAAAAAAAATTTGAACCCTTTTCAAACCAGAATTCATGAAGAAGAAATTGCCGTTTGGAGAATAAGCTCCATGTGGTTGAAACCACATTTAAGCACAACTAAGAAGGCTTTTTTAAACAAATTGGATAAACTGGACTGCAAGTAGAGTTTGACCATTCCATAGTCAAGAATTAAAGGTGATAGGAGAGAAATGCTTTAAACAAATTGTAAATACCAAGCAGAAATATCCTGCATCTTTTATACCTGCACTGACTTTCACTCTTGTTTATCCATAGGAATAATAAAGCCTTGAATGATCCAGCATGGAAGTACTTGAACAGCAGCAGAGAGAAACAGTTAAATCTGAAGCAGGCAGAGGAAAATAGGGCATCAGGTAAAAAAATAAAAGTAAAGCCAAATGATACCTGGCTTTGGCTACTTCTGTTTTAACACCTTGGTATTAGTTTAGAAAGTTGCTGCAGGGGTGGTTATCCTAATCTGCTTTCCCTGTGCCATTAACATTCTTGCTTTATATAAAGCTATATATGAGGTGCAAACAACTTGCCTTTGTATTTGAAGCCTGTCTTGCTCTAGTGTGACCCTGACCTTTATACTTGGGTGCTGATGCCAGCCCATGTGCCAGCTAGTTTAAAAATTCAACAAGCCACTTCAAACTTTGCTCCAAGTTGCCCTTCCCCTTGGGAGGGAATTCCTGTAAACGCTTCAGGATTTCCTTTTTGATTGTCTTTTTTTGTTTGTTTTTAAAGCTCTCCTTTGCTGTTAATGCCCACATGAATTGTAGGCTGGGGTTTTTTTGCACAAAATGTGTACCAACTGCTGTTACTTCCCTTCTCTTCCCTTTGGAAAACTTAGAGGGGAAGTATTTAGGGCTAGGACTTTCATTCTGTTTGTACCAAAGTTCTTTTGGCTACTGGTGTGTGACGAGGTTTTATAGACAATACAGAAGTATTGACAGTATGTACATAAGCTAGTAAGTGGCACCATTCGTCATTTCTGCTAGTAGATACTGAGCCTCTTTCCCCATAAAGGGGAATTCATTCAAAATGCTGTTTTAATGAGAAATGTTACTGAATGCATTCTTTTTCTAGTGCAACTCTGATGGCACAAATGTGTTGCTAGAGGAGCCAGTAACGTGAATGTTTATCTCTGAAAATTTGATTTGCTCTTTAGGATCAGAGTTGGAATCTATGACATGAGGCAGCAGTGTTGTGAACTTCATGCATCTGCGATTTTGAAGGTTGCATGATTCAAACCACTTCAAGCTGGGGCAGAAGCAAACTCTTACTCTTAAATTAAGTTACACTGTGATTCACCGTAATCGGTGGGGTTTTGACTCTTGAGAACTTTTAATGTGTCACTGTCAGAGACATTAGGGTCTCAAGATCTGACACAGTGATATCAGGACAATGAAAGGATCATACATTGGCTCAAGTATGTACTAATTTACTGTGGAATTTGGAATGGGAAGAGAAACTGCTTCCACTTCTGCATATTTACCTTGAATTTTGAGAGTGTCATGTTGGAAACCGTTAGTTTTCTGTTACATGTGTCTTATGTTTTGGAGCAAGAGGTTGATATTATCTCTCAGATACTTTAGACCATTCAATGACTCTTTAATGTTTCATATTGCAGTTTGGATCTGATGGAGCTTATGGTACAAAATTCAAGTAAAACTCCAGCATGTCTTTAATTACGTATGATTAATATTGACTAAGTATTTGTGTTTAGCACTTTCCCAACCAATTCTGTAAAACAGTATTTAAGGATTTTACAACCTTTTCAATAAATAATTTTAAAATAAGTACATAAATAGCTGAGTTGCCCGGAACAAAATGACCTGCCCCTCTCTTTCTGTCTTTCAAGGTATTTTACCACTGCAGTCGTCATCCTTTCATAGTAGTCGTTCTTCATCAAAAGAGTACTCCACAGGCAGTTCCACCCTGGACAGGTAGGACTGATTCACTAGCATGAGCTCTCAATGACAGTTCTTTCCCAGGAATTAGCAACTTTAGTTTCCTGGGTGTTTATCGCATGGTATATAGCTTATATGCATAAAATGTGTGTATGTATACACACTTTTGTTTTTTTACTCATCTTCAAATTCCAGTTGCTGTTTGCAATAGAGAGACTTTCTAAAATTACCCAAGTCTGTTGTAATTATTGTGAATGACTGATCCTGATGTATCTAAGCTCTAGTTAGTTCAAATTCTATATAAACTCTGGAACTTCAGACTGAATCTTTGCTTCATTTTCCCAAGTAGCTAAATGGCATGAAACTGTATAATATTCAGTATTATATATGATATTGAATCCTGCTGAGGTTGGAATTCTTCTGTATTAGACACTGCAATCAAACTGTTGGTCTCTTACCTAGGTAGATGAGGTACAAGATCAAGGAAGAAAAGCAGCATTGTCCATGCTTTACACACAAGGGTCTGAGTGATTGGGTTGCAAGAGGCTGAAAAATAAGGCTCTGTCCCAGATGTGAATTTTAAACATATCTTAGGGGAGGTGATCTCATGCTGCATGGTCATTCTCTGTCTCATCATACAGTGTGGAGAATTGTTATCTTAACTGTTGTCTTAAAGACTTGGTTGGATGAAGCTTTGAGCAGCCTGTCTAATGAAAGGTGTTCCTGCCCACAACACCATGGCAGGGTGTTTGCAACTAGATGAACTTTAAGGTCTCCAACCCAAACCATTATGCAGTTATGTGATAAAAGATTTGGTTATGCTGCATGCACACCTGTGGATGTAAGGAAATTTAACCAAAGTATTAAGGTGCTCAGAAGTTTCCTCTTTCTCATACCTCTTTTGCATTATGATTCATGCCAGTTATCTTGTGTGGCCTTACCAGTCCTTGTCTTCTATAGTGATACAATTCCAGTGTCATGGTCTGTAGCTATTTAACTAAGAGTATTAGGAATCTTACACTTTTTGTCCTTTTTATGTTTTTAGGTCTAGTGTATCTGGACAGACCCCTTCAGCCAAAAGAAGCCTAGGATTTCTTTCTCAGCCTGCTCCTCTTTCTGTTAAGAAAATGAGATCTAATCAAGATTACACAGGGTGGAACAAACCCCGAGTGCCTCTTTCCACCCATCCTCAACAACAATTACAAGGGTAAATCTAATTTTCTTTATCTAGCATGTACACTTTGATCATCAGAACATCTGCATTCTTGTTAGAAATATTTAATAGGAAAAAAAAAGTAATGGTCACTGAGACAGGGAATACTTTTCCTGGCTTGGAGAATAGGTGTTCATGAATTCACTTCCTGAAAATTTTAGGGATACAGTCATTTCAGTTAATTCATGTTCCTCTCTTATACTTTCATGATTAATTTCCCTGTCTTCTATATATACAAACTGTTTTTTAAATTCTGATTGCAGATTCATGGGTTCTTTCCTGGTAAATGCCACCTCCCATGAGTTTTCAGTTTAGTGTGAAGGGCAGGAGGGTAGCTCCAATGAGTAACCCTGGGGTGGATACCATGTGTTGGGAGTGTTGTGTTAACATTGATATGTTTATACATTGACATAGGTACCATGTTCAGTCTTTTTTCTTTTTCAGCTTCTCAAACTTGGGAAACACCTGCTATATGAATGCCATTCTACAGTCCTTGTTTTCAATTCAGTCTTTTGCTAATGATTTGCTCAAACAGGGTATCCCATGGAAAAAAATTCCTCTCAATGCCCTTATCAGGTAAAATGCACTTTTCTGGGAAGGATAGTTTCTTTTATTACTGAGAAATTAGTTTTGTAATACTGAAGCACCTTGTAGAGGGTAATTTACATGTGTCGATAATAAAAGTAATCTTAGAGCTGTCTGTGTTTTGGAATTTTAATTTAGAAATATCAAGTAAGCTCTTGAAAGTAGCAGGGCTGAGTTACAGGCGGTGTTTTATATCTTCTGTATTTCTGGTAGCAAAGAGAAAAAGAAAAAAACAGAAACAAGTCTGACCGTGCAAGTTGAATTTAACGATTTTGTGTTGGTTATTTTGGTGCCATGTGATTTCTTGTCTGCTGTCAGTGCAAATGTTTTAAAAAAATCACCGTGTTTTGGGGGTGTTTTTCCCCGTTGTTGTAAAAAATATAGCAGAAATAAGTTTGTAGAACTTTGTAAAGCTCTTCTCTGCCTGAAAAGGTTGTGATGTTTTTTTTTCTTTTTTTATTCATTTGGGTCCTGTTCTAATGACAGTCTTAAATGAGATTTCAAAGTATTTGAAATGGAAAAGGTTTATTGTGTATGATGAATTTTCATACAGAGCCACTTAGCCACTTACCACAGGACAAAAGCTTTTAGAGACACTTAAAATGAGGTATTGTGAGTTTTATTTTCTTTCTCTGAAGTCCTGGAAAGCCAATCAGTGTTTCATTGCATTGACTTCTGCAGACGTTTTGCCCATCTGCTTGCTAAAAAGGATGTCTGCAGCCCTGAGGTTAAGAAGGAGCTGCTCAAGAAGGTGAAAAGTGCCATTTCAGCTACTGCCGAGAGATTTTCTGGGTACATGCAAAACGTAAGTACCATGTTGACTAAAAATAGTTAAGTATAATTTGTTCAGTGTTTGAACTGCATTTAACCCCTGTCAGGCTTCAGCTCTATTTGACAGTGTCTTGAGATTTTGATTGAATGATGGCAACTACCTGCTGTGTTTTAGAGCAGAACTGCCTTAGTGTTGGTGAATGCAATGAGCTAAAATATAATTTCCCCAGTCTGTGCTTGTGCGGAGAGAAAGATACTGAATGGAGTTGTGCAGAATCACTTTGGTGAGTTTACCCTGTTTCTAGGATGCACATGAGTTCTTGAGCCAGTGCCTGGATCAGTTGAAGGAAGACATGGAAAAGTTAAACAAAACTTGGAAGAGTGAGCCAGTCCCTAATGAGGAGAACTCACCAGGACGGGCTTCTGATGACCTGTCAGCCACCAAAGTTTATACGTGTCCAGTTATCAGTAACTTAGAGTTTGAGGTTCAACACTCTATCATTTGCAAAATGTAAGTATGCATGACAGCTTTCTTTATAAACATCTTCAAAGCGCTTAAGTGTTCCTGCCTTACATGACTTCATTGGCAGGTTAGAGCTAGAACTTAACTATTTTTTTTCCAAAGACAGATATTGAGAAAATATTCTATGGTCTAAGAATGCTGTGAACCTCACACTGTGCTGTCTGCTGCTGCAGACCTTTGAACAGTCTCCTACCATCTGGTTCTTCATTGCATATCCAGTGGAAAGCCTCTGTGCTTTGGTTTTTGTGTACCGGTTGTGTGAGAATAGAGAGAAAAAGAGAATAGAGAGAAATAAAAGAATATTTTAGCCAAGTAATGTTATCTCTTAAAAGGGTGGGAAGCCATGACTTTAATTTGCTCTTTCCAAGGGCTTCCAAGCCATGGCGTTTTATTCTATCTCTGTAGGTTATTGTGGAAAAACATGTAGCGCTATGTCATCCAGTAGAATAAACTCTTTTCTGACCTAGCTGATTCTATGGTTCTGTGTCTGGGCATTTGTTGTGTATAACCCGTGCAGCAGATTGCTGTTTGGGATGCTTGCATGCCGCAGAGTCTTAATGAACACAGATATTTGGGGCTATTACTTTGTGTGTACTGCATTAGTTCCCTAAAATAATTGCAAGTAAATTGCGTGCAGCTAATAATTATAATTAGTAAAGGCATATTATTATAGGGTTGGGTTTTGTTTGTTTGGTTTTTTCTTCCCAAAAAATAATATAAGAAAATTGAGGGGGTTTTTTTGTTTGTTTCTTTTGTTTGTTTGGTTTTTTTTGTGGTTTTTTGTTTGTTTGTTTGGTTTTTTTTTGTTTTTTTGATGTTTTTGTTTTTTGTTTTTTTTTTTTGGGGGGTGGGGATGAGTTTGTTGTTGTTTTATTGTTTGGTTTGTGGAGTTTTGTTTTGAAGGATGAACTCTACTATTTTCTTTCTAAAAACAGCTTGAAAGTATTTCTAGGCTTCCCCTTCTGAGCTGGGCTCGCTTCTTTTCTCCTAAGAATGCTGAATGAAGAAGGCATGTTCAGCTGCATAGCAGCCAGGTTGATTTCCTGAATACCTCATCACTTGCCTCTCCAAAGCAGTCTGTGTTTTTTGTTCTCACCATTAAACAAATGTTTCTTTCAACTTCTAAAGCATCAAAGTGAAATCCCAAAATTCAACTTTGCCATAAGCAAACATTTCAATTTTAAATAAAGATAGATTGATCAAGAGGCATGTATTTACTGGGAAGTTACTTTAGCCTAAAAAATGGAAGTTGCCATTCATTTCAGATATATTTTTCATTAGACTTACACAAACATGTTTCTTTTCTAGGTGTGGTGAAACAGTCACTAAACGTGAACAGTTTAATGACCTCTCCATTGATCTTCCTCGAAGAAAGAAATTGCTTCCTTCCCGGTCGATCCAGGATTCCCTTGACCTCTTTTTTCGGGTACGTAGTTTTGGAGGGGTTGTTTTATTCAATGTGAAGTATGTGTAGGTTATGTACCACATGGAAATTTTTATTGTATAGCTGATTATTAGTTTCTGTGACAGTGATTTCAGGCATGTGAAATAATTAACTGTCCTTTTTTGAGGTTTGTACATTAACAGTGTACAGTAGGTTGTATTGTAAAATGCATTGCAGACATTAACTGATCCTTACAATACTGCTATGAAATAGGTAATCTTCCCCATTTTGTGATGGGAGAGTTGAGGCATAAACGAATACAAAGGGCAGAAGGGAGGCTGTTAGATTGAAATACTTGCTGAGGGAAATTGCTGCTTCCTCTCCTGGGTGAGGGTGCTTCAACAGCCTATGTACTGGCTTAAATTAGCATGGAAGAAAAAGGTCATGCAGATACAATTATTAAAAAAATACCTGTGGTACATGGATGCACATCTTGTCAGTAGAGCTTCAAGGTGAGGTTTCTGAAAGCTAAAAATGAGCCTTACATCTGTAAATTAGTGATGTGTTTTGGCATATCTTGAGGCAGACCTGTGGTTTTTCTCCATTTACTGAAAGTGTTTTTAGCAGAATAGTAGATGTGCTTTTTCGTCTAAAAGCTGGTGGAGATCTTATGATTTAAAAAAAAAAAAGTTAATTATAGTGGTCATTTGGCCTCGCTTAAAGAAAATGGCTGTAGAAATGTTTAATGGCTAAGTCATGGAATTTCAGCACAGTGATGCTTCCCTCTTTGCTGCCTGTTCAAAAGCATGCAGCACATCTGTGACAAGTTTAGGTGAGGATAGCTTTTCAGGAGCAAAGGTGAGGTTTTGAATAAGAGAGAGGAAACTTCATGTCAAATCATCTTTCACCAAAGGTTATTATGAAAAAAAAAATCCTGTATGTGGGAGAGAAAACTGTAAACCTTACAGGACTGCCCCCTCTGTTTGGAAGCTAATTGTCCCAACTGCATCTAATTAACTAGCCTGCAGTAGACTTAAAGGAGAAATTCCACTTACATGTTAACAACATCCACTAATGTAAGCTCTGCTCCCTGTCCTTTTATCAGATGCCCTTTGTTAGGTCACGTTGAAGGTGATTTTAATTTTGAATGTGACTGCTGTTTTGAATAGCTTCCATGACAACCAAAAGCGATGTTCTTTCTACTGAGATCCATTTGATGTGTCTTTTGTTCCACTAGCCATTTTTCTGTTCTCTTAAACAGGCAGAGGAGATTGAGTATTCCTGTGAGAAGTGCAATGGAAAGTCTGCTGTTGTCACACACAAGTTCAACAGGCTTCCCAGGTAAATGTTGATACCTGTTCCTGTCTGTCCTGTAAGCACATGTTAACAAAAGTGCAAACAAAAGTGCTCTGAAGAATTTAGCTGGGAAAATGTGTAGGACAGGATGTACAGCTGTCAGCATGTGAGAAAGATGTGTGTGGAGACAGTAGTCTTCATGCTGTTCTTCAGTTTCCCTCTAAAGAAGCTCTCAGGCACCCTCTTTAACACCTCTTTCTTCCTCCCTATCACACACAAGGAGGGCTGAGTTTTCCCCTTCCTCTTTTCTTGAGGTCTCTCTGGGATGTGAGGGAAGCAGAAACAATAAATATATCCTGGAAGTTAAATATTTTGTGCTCAGCTGATCTGTTGGGCAGGACTGAGTTGGAGGCATTTAGTGCCAGAAGATATGGAAAGAGTTTTGCTTTGATCAGTTAATTCTTCCCATGCTGATACCTGTTTTCTCTCTCAGCGAGGATAGCACTTTAAGGAAGAAGCAAACACTTAAAGGGCTAATGGCACACTCAGTAGTCTCTGACCTTGTGGTTGGGTTTAGCTCATTATTTAGGGTTGAAGTGCATGGAGGTAGGGATCATGTTCTCATGGGATGTAAAGCATTGAAAAGTCTTTTGGATAACTTTTTCTGGCCTATGTCATAGAATCATAGAATAGTTAGGGTTGGAAAGGACCTTAAGATCATCTAGTTCCAACCCCTCTGCCATGGGCAGG
>JASSUY010048848.1:0-36692 GCA_032466535.1 Forpus xanthops
GGGCGGGGCTGGGCGGGACGGTTCTGCAGGCCATTGGCTGAGGGCAGAGAGGGGCGGGGCTGGGCGGGACGGTTCCACAGGCCATTGGCTGAGGGCGGGGCAGTGGCGCCCCGTCCCAGCGCGGGCGGTGGCCACGGCCGCCGAGCGGCGGCAGCTGCGCTGGGGCAGCGCATCCCGCTCTGCCGGAGCTGGAGGAGGAGGGAGAGCGGGAGGAGGAACCCGTGGGTGCCACCCAGCCCTTCTGCAGTGGGTGCCTTGCGGAGCAGCCCGGTCCGTAGCTCCATCCCGAGAGACTCCGCAAAGGCACAGTCCAGGCTCTTCCAGCCTGTCCTGCTCCCGAGAGTCCTGAAAGCGTTGCCCAGAAAGGACGCAGAACGTGGCTTTTCTTGGGAGAAGGGCAGGAACTGCTGTTTGGAAATCAGTGTTTCTGTGCGAGGTTGGGCATGCTGGGGAGCATCGAAGTAAAGCAAACCCGGCATGAACGGGCTCAGTAGATCCATTCACTGCTCTTGGTAGAGCAGAACCTCACTTCCAGGAAGGGTATTGCCAAAGAGCAGAGTGAGGGACTAAGTGTAGGGAAAGTGTCACCCAGAAACTCATGCTGAAAGGTAGGTTTCCTGGGCAAGCTTGGTGGAAGAGCCAGGATGGGGACCTGAGACTGTCATTCTCTTGTTCTGGAAAGAAGCTGTTGTTGAAAGTCAGGGCAGCTGAGCAAGAGGGCATGAGAATAACGTTGCAAGGTGTCACACACAGTTCCCACACTGCTTCCTTCCTTCATCTGCACCTCCAGACCTCCTTCCCCGGCTATCAGCAGTGTACATGCCCACACAGTTTTCCAACTTCTCCTAAAAGCAATCAGCCTTCCCACTTTGCCTGAGCCTATCTGTGTCATTCCTTACACCGGTTTCCACAGAAAGCCCCCTCAAACCTTGTCCATTTCACTGTTTCGTCTGCTCCTTTGGGAGGAAGACTTGGATTATGACTGAGTGGTACACATGAGGTTATTTGGACCATGAAACAGTAACCATTTCCTCTCCATGCTGTGGTCTTTTCCTGATCTTCACTCTTATTCCTTCCACCTTTCTCACTTACTCTGTATCAAACTTCTCCCTTTTCCTACATCTTTTCACCAGCTAGACCACAGCTGTTGGGAGAGAGCCCACAACCTTCTTGGAATTCTGACTACAGTTTATTGCAAGTACAAACACAAAAATAATGGTGAGAAATTTTCCATGGAAGTTTTCTTTTTCCAGTGGAAAGAGCTGAATGGTTCACATTTGGGGAAAAGCTGTTCCTTCTGGCAAATCAGATGGAACTCAGGCAAATGCCCACCCCAGGAAGGCATTGGCGTGGACTGGTTTGCTGCCAATGCAGCTCAGCTTCTCAGATGAAAACCTTGTTCTTCGAGTGCTTATGAATACAGGCCAGGTTGTTATTCGGGGGCTGGTCAGATGCTGGAGGCTCTGTGAGTGTGGCTTCCACTTTTCAGGAAGGCACTTGATGTCTGGCATACGGGTTGGAAGGCTAAAGGTCTGTGACAAGCACGTCTTCAAGAGGGGTGCAAGAAGTCCTTTGTGACTTACAGAAAGGGACACAAATACTGCCAGAGCCACTGCTGCCAGGTTAACCAGGCACTGCTGCTATTCTTCGTCTTCGGTTTCCCAGCCAGGTAGAAAATCTGGACATTAATTCCATAATTGTACCATGATTGCTGTGCAGGAATTGCAATGGAAAGCAACTGAAGCATGCACTGACAAGGTACATTCCTCTGAAATGAACCCTATAACTGTATCGATGAGACTCATGTATTGATTAGACCCATGATTGAAGCACACTTTACAGGATTGCAAACAACCTGCTGTGTAAGTCACCCAACTTTCCACTCTTCTGTGCCTTCCACAGAGAACTTGGTGCCCATTTGTTCTTCTCTGCTATGTGAAGAAATGCATGTGCTGTGTTCACAACACTCTGATAAAGCTGATGGAAAAGAAACGGAGTGGATCTTCTAGGGAGTGTTAGTAAAAGAGAAAAGACATTTAGTAATGCAGATTCTTGTTTTGGAAAGATTACCATATTAGCCTGTTGCCTTTTCCTTTCTAATTAATGTGAGGTGAATATTTGTGGGAAGGCATCATCTGTCACCGGTTTTGCTACATCTTTTTGTGTGCCCTGACAAAGACTGTATCATTCCCCTTTCTATTCCTCTTCTCTCATTAAATGTCTGCTTTTAATATTTTGGCTCTTATTTGCTATGAACTTTCACCTATATCATCCACTTTCAATGTATGGCCCGGGAGAAGAGTCACTGTCTCTTTTTGCAAAAGACTTGCTTACCATCCTTACTGTATTTGACCTTTTCCTTGATCTTTCTGCAAGGAAGCCAGTTAATGGCAATTGTGCTAATAGATTTTATCTTGAAGTTATTTATTAACATTGCTATGATGTACAGGGCTGAAATTTTGTAAAAGAGCCCCCTAAGTTGGGGCTTAAGTCCCACTGACAATTCAGAGTAACTGGGCAGCTAAAGCCAGTGGCACTCTGAAGTTCTCACTCCAGGATTTTCAAAGTTCCTGCCATGGGAATGTTCTGGCATTGTGAACAGAGTTAAGAAGTATGTAAATTCCCCCAGAGACTAGCCCAGAGTCCTTGCTGTCCCCCATTACTGGCGCTGCTTGAAGTGGGATCTGCCTGGGTGGCTGTTTCAGAGGCTGAAGTATCTGGGACCGTTTATTATTGAGAAGAGAGGAAAAGCAATAGGGGCCAAGTGCATTCCCTCCTGCTCTCTCTCCCCCCCCCCCCTTTTATTTGTTGTTGTTGTGTAGGAAGTTTCCTTTAGAAAGTTTTTTATCTGCACAGCAGGGAAATTTTGTCTCTGTGGGGAAGTCTATTTGTGTTGAGAAAGCAGCCGCTCGAGAGCCTATTCCAAGGTAAACACGTACCAAGGGCGGATGCTTTCATAGTTCTGTCACTTTGACAAATATCTGTGCTATAAAATCCTCTCTGGAGATGTGCTGAAAAGAATACATTACACAGGGAAAATGTACTCTAACCCATGCGGTGATATTTTCCTCTCTTTTACGTCCTCGGTTCAGTCCTGCAAACAAATACTTGAAGTGTTAAATAAGCAAAGACTTTAAAAACCAAAAGAGCATCACATCTCAGTCACACCACTGAAGACAAATGATTATTTGGAACTGTAGCCAAATAGAAGGAATGCTGTACTTGACACCTGGTACACTGTGGTCTGATCTTTGTTTTCTCTATGTACTCAAGATTTGAGAAGCTGTGATGTCTTGGTTATGATGTCTCCCCTGTCTCTAAACATCCCTTACAAATATCTTTGAACATGAGACACAAAAGAGATACTTTTGAAAAAGGAAATAGCCACTCACCCATACCCTCATCCCCCAAAGGTATATGTGGCTTGTCTTTAAAAGGGCAAAATTAAAGCAGCCAGCCTTCCCCCAGCACTCATTCATGGAGTATTACAAACCATGCAGGCCCTCCCCATCAGCTCCCATTCTTCTGGGAAATACCTCCAGAGGCATTTCCTGCAAGCAAAAAGGTACAAATGGGCCAAAAACCTTTCAGATTGCAAACAACACTCGTGCTTGTTAGTGCTTTTTACTCATATTTTCTGTGTCTGAGGAAGTGGATCCACAATTCTTGTTACAACAGCAATACTGTAAGTACAATTGCACAGCCTTTTCCAAAGGAGCTTCCCAGATCAAATTTCTTGAGCTTTTCTTTCCAAAGTACCTCTGTCCTCATCTAGTGAGCAGAAAAGAATTCCTTTGCAGTTGCAAGTTCCTGTGAATTCTGAATTTAATAACACTCACTGTATTTCTTAGAGATGCTTTAGAGTCCCATGGCTTATTACACCCCCATTTGTAGCTTAATGAAGTTCAGCTATGGGTCTTTATCTCCATTGCATGGGCAGAAGTCTTCAGGACATCTGTGTTTTATAGAGCAGCAAAATGCATCAATATCCACAAGAACAGTTCTCCTAAATTGCTGAGCAACCATAGACAGAAGATCCTCTTCCCTTCCCTTTGCTTTCTGTCCAAGAAACACCCACGATCATCTTAAGAGCAGTTAATCTTCATAAGAGGAGACTCAGAAATAGGCTGCTGTTTTCTCAAACTGGTTTATGGTATCACAACAGTCATATGGAGGACGGAAATAGTTGTATCATGCTAAGGTACAAATGCTGGGGCATTTCCTCTGTTAGTGATAGGGAATTTAGGAGGGCCATCTCTGCTTGGGTTGTCTTTGCGTGTGACTTTGTTGCTCCACTCTATCTTCTGCCTTTCTGAATCACTCCTCAATGTTGCTGGTGTTTCCATTCTCCTGGTTTAAATGCGAATATGCATCAAGATGTGGTTTTTTTTTTTAAGATACAACTGCTCCACGCCAACCAAATTGGCTGCAAGCCTGGATATTATAGGGAGGAATTTGGTCTTGGAAATCTGACAGCATCAATGGTTTTGTGTCTCTGGTGTCTTTCAGAGGGGCACAGAATGTCAGTGCTTCACTGAAGCAGCCTTTTTCTAGCAAAGAAACCCATTTGCAAACAGATGAAACCCAACTTGTTCCAACTGCAGCCTTTAGAATAACTTTTTAAAGAGTTATTCCAAATCATTGTACTCTGGAGCGAGGCAAACTGCTCATTATCACATGGCAGGCATTTTACATGGACTCCATTCCACACCTTTGGCCCATCTACTTTAGAAAACAAAGGCTCAGCCAAGGGATTCCGCTCCAGCACAGTTGTTTTCTTTGCTGCTTATGAATTCATTTCAAAACGTAGTGCAGTCCAGTCCTCATCTTCCTGTGCAGGCAGGGAAGGGCTTGGAATACTTCCCTTGTTCAAGGGCATGGCTGAAAACCATTGCTCAGCTGTTGTCAGATCTCCTCGACACTGTTGCATGAGCAGCACTGACAAGGTCTGTGCCTGAAGAGAGCAGCTCAGAGACAGGCCAGTGCTGAACAGAAGTTAATTGCTCCACTGATAGGAATACGTTGTTGTAATTTTTTTGAGTTCTTTTTTGACGGTGCAGAGGAACTATTTCAAAGAGTTGCCAATGCACATGATCAGCCAATAGGTTCACTGTGCTCCCCAGTTTGCTTTCCATACTACAGTGCTAAAGCAATGCTACATTTCTCATGATTTGCCACACCGTTGACATTGCTGCCTGCATGTGTAATGCACTGATGTCCAGTGGTCCTAGTTAGATGTGTGTTGAACAAATGCAGGGATCAGCTAAGAAACTTTTCCAATGCACTGTCAGTGAGCTGAAGCCCTGGGAAGTTCCTCCTTCCCTTCAATCTTTAAATCATAGGCCATGGCTGAGGGCAGGAAATTGGGTTAGCTGGGGCATGGATTAGATCTGTACAAAGATCTGTATTCCTGTGCTGTGAATTTTGATGATAACCTTTGATGTGTGAAGGCTAGTTCATCACATCCTCCCTACTCAGTGTCAGGCTGGATCTTGTTCTCAAGCTAAAGGGTGAGCTGGCCCCTGCTATAGAATGAATGCATCCTATAGGCATTATGTACTCCTCTCCCTGATTTACATTGTATTTCCTTTAGCAAGGCTTGCTGGCATCCTGTTTGCCTGGTTCCTTTGTCTGTTGTAGCTTCATTCTGGCCTGAAAATACCATGAGGATGTCTGTACAGTGATTTGATGTGTCTGAAGAGTATGAAGGCTACTACAAGGAATATGTTTCCCAGTGGCAGATACTCCTTTTTCTTTCCTTCCTCAGGGCAAGAAGTCAGTTTTATAACAGCCCTTGCCACAGTTCTCCTAACCACCACTACAGGTATGCATTTCCCATGCAGTTTCCGGTCATTGCCCTTTCTTACCCTCAGCCTGATGAGCCTTACCTCTCATGAATGACTTGCTGCCTTGTGAAAGGGTTTTTGCCCAATTAGCACAGGTTCCTTTGCTGCTTGGCTAGTACTCATTAAAGTGGAGCATCACATGGTTGGTTTTGCTGCTAGACCAGGAGAAAAATGTGTTTACAATGTGTGTAATGCTCTCCCACAAGTACAGCATCCTTACCCTTCCTAGCATGAACGCAAACAGACAATACACAGATCTTTGAAAACCATCTCTAACTCAGAGTTGTGTTTGCAGTATAAATACATAGTGTGTCTTGCCATGCCATTAATCCAGCAAACAGGGTTAGAAAACACCTCACTTGTGCTATTTGGCCGAGGTGTTGTTTCTTTTGGAATCTCATCTTTTGTGTTTCCTTGCACACTAGATTAGCGAGTTTCAGTGTGGTTAAACCTCCATTTAGCCATACAAGTAGCTGGAAATACCCATGCAAAAATCCATGACCTGCTGAAGTCAGTGGGTTAACTCCTCGGTTGCTCCCTGTTCCTCTGTTTCAATGAAATGTTAATCACATGAGTAAAGCCAGTGAGATTTGGGCCATCATTTTAAGCAACATGATTAATTAGGTTTTGTCTTGGTTCTATTTCATACTTAGATCCTTGCAGACTCAGAGGAGCAAGGCACTAAATTAGAAAAGTTGTATTTTCCAAACAGTTTTACAGAGATATAGAAGAGACTGGAAAGGGAAAGAACTGGAAAACAGGCCTTTAGATCTTCAACAGTGATGGCATGAGGAAGGCTCTCATCCCATGCCTGTTGCTGTTATTGCCTGTCTGGAAACAGCTTGACACAAAGCTGGTTTGAAAGGGCACGAACATGTCTATTTACACTGGGACTGCTTTATCTCAGGTGGAACAAAAGATGACAACTCAGTTTGATTCCCAGCTGAAATGAGCATCTCTCCAGCACTCTGGTCTCACACACTGTTGCTTGTTGAATGCAGCTGAAATGTAGGAGTTCTCTAGATGCTGGAAGATCTGTGATTCCTGATATTTGATTCCTGAATAAAGAAAGTTCTTCTGAAGACTCTGCTTTATGAAGCTTTATGAAGCTGATATCTTCTTCATGCAAACTATCCCAGCAGAAACCCTGAAGCAGCAATGACCTGGCCCACGAGACAGGGGAGAGTAAGCTCCGTTAAGGTCCATTCCAAAACTCCACCAGATGCCCCAAAGCACACTCAGGAATTTTCAAGCACTGGTAATGATTTCATTTCAGGTTCCATCCTCCTCCTCCCTCAGTGTAATGTAGCACACAGCACAGCCAGAGATTTAGTGGCCTTGGATTAAGTCTCTTTCCAGACCTGGTCCTGAGCACTGCCTTTCATCTCTCCTTGCTGGAAGCCCATTGGAAACCATGCAGCCTCAATGTTTGCACAGAGGGGAGCACTGCACACTGGGGGCTCAGGTTTGCTTCTTTTCACTTTCCTTGAACTTGAAAATACCAACTGGGATTTCGTTCCCAGTTTCAAAACAAAACAACCTCTCTTAAGAGAGACCAAGCATGGGAAATGTGAGGTCAAACGCTCAATGAAAGCATCCTAAGCAAACTCAGGATGACATTGGATGGTTTTGTGAAACCCTGCATTGGTGGTGGCTGATATCTGCTGCAATAGCACACTAAAATATGTCACTGAGAGAAATCATGCTGAATGTTAGAAAGCTTTTCAACACTCACTGTGCGCCAGAGCTTTTGAAAAATCACTTAAACAGGTTATTAAAGCTATGCATTTTCTAACATAGTTTAGAAAGGGGTTGCTATCATTGTTAGCAGGTATGCTGGTACAGTACTTACCGGTAGCTTGTTTAATTTGGACTATACCATCACACACTGTCGGTGCCCAAGAGAGGCTGGAGCCAGAGGTGTGCACTGCTTTGTCTGGGCATGCAGGGAGGAGTTTTAGCACCTACATGTACTAAAAGGGGTCTCTAAATTGGCCACTAGCAAAATACTCCCTAATACTTTCCCAAGCTGCTCTCATCTCACAATGAGCATGATGCTGCCTGTCCCTGGCAGGGGTGCTTAACCTACCTCCAGCAGGGATGGCTGTGGTTTGGTCTCTCCATGTCCTTTGAGTTACATGGGGAAGGTGGAAGTCTCAAGTCTTGTGTACCATCTGTGTGAATTTCGGTGGCTGAAGCCACCTACCATTTTATCCTGAAGTCCAAACATGTCACAGATCTGCTCCCTCATCATTAATGAACAGAGCTCCTCCCCGTGCCCGTATCAGTTCATGGTGACTGGTTCTTAGTGACTGGCCATTTATGGGAAAATATGTGCTTTTGAGAGTATGAACTTTTACCATGGTAGCACTCTGCCCACGCAGACAGGGCTGTCCTTGCCAGCTTCCAGCCTTGGTCCTGCGTGCATGATTTAACCTTTGGAAAAGAAGAGATCGGCACATCCTCTGTGTGTTCAGCAATTCACAGCAGCTTGTGAAAATGACTTATTGCATGTGCTGAGCACCAGGAATGTGCAGGACTGAGGGCTCCCTGTGGGATCAACCTATGCTTTCCTTGCAGTCATTCCCGGAAGCATTTCTGAGCAACCACCATCAAGTAGTCAGGGCTGTCAGGAGCACAACAGGCACAAAAACCTGAGGATTTCCATTCTTTTCCTTCCACTCTTTGTCAGCTTCTAGGATCAGATTCTTCTCACCTGAGCTGTGTTCGGGGACCTGTATGCAATGACAGGTTGACTACGACTGCAGACCCCGTATCTTCCGTGAGGAGCATATGTGAGTTTTCATGAGACACGCAATGTGTGTTTGCAACTGTATGCAGCATGTGTTTTTGGATGGGTGTGTTTACAGATGGTTTTGGCCCACTTGAGACATCTTTGGCAAGAGGTGGTTCTGTGAATCTGAACCAAGCCAAATACACCTCTGAGGTCATTGCTGCCATGAGATCACCATGCAGGCAGAATGCTCGGGACCTTTGAAAACTCCTTTTGTGGGTTTCTCTTAACATTTTTCCTTCTATTTGAAGCAGATCCAGAGCAATTGCAATCCACCAAGGGAACAATAGAAAACTTTGCAGAGCAGAACCATAACTGCTAGGCATGGAAATCACATGCAGGGGCTAAAATGAAGTGTATTGCTGTGGTCTGTTTTCTCAGAAGGACTCCAAGCTCCTGAAGTCAGTATGATTGTCATTACCGTGATCCTCTGGAATTTTGAGTATAGCCTTCTACTAGGTCACTATTTCAGTGTTTGCATAGAAGCAGTTTCTGCAGAGTATTTATGGAGCTTGATTTTTTTTCTCTGTTTTGGTTTCAAATGAGCTAATTTTGCTTATCAATCTCCTTGGCGCATACCAATTGTTGCTCATGGACCTGGCTTAGAGGGGGATCCAGTTGTATACGTCAGATATTAGCACCGCTGGGTGCTGGGGGTCCAAGCCACATGGACTGGGGCAGTTTCCAAGCCAAAACTGTGTCTGGGGCTTTTTTTGGAGACCAGAAGAAACAAAGTGTTGAACTGCAATGTGTGAGAATCGTATGGAAGAGCGTGGTTGGAAGGTTACTGCAATGAAGGAGAGAGCTTTTGATTTCACTGTGGTAACAGTGACACATGTATACATTCAGTAAGAAGAAGATGGCTCATTGGCTCAAAAATCAGGAGAAACTTCTCTGGGCTGTTGTTCTGCAATGACCATCAAACCAGAGCACTGAAGCAACTCTGAAATCTCTCTGGTCAGTCAAGGGAGCTCTGAGAAGACGCGATGTATATTTGTTTGAAGGGGTGGACAGCTCCTGCTGAACCTTGGCACCCTCCCCAGGCTGTAATGCCACAATTTTTCTGCTTCAGAAATGACACTGGATATAAAATAACTGTGTAGCTCATGGGACTGGAAAAGGCGGTCAGAGCATCCGGGATGGAGTGTTCTGTTTGGCAGCATGGTGCACGCGCTCCATCCATCTCTGTGCCACCCACAGACATCCTGCCTCACATCCCCTCTTTGCGATCCTCTCACACACACCCTCATCTCCCAGTCCTTTTCAAGCAAACTCTCTTTTTACAGCCAGACACAGCCTCTTCCCTCCTGTTCCACTCCCTTGCCACCACCCACCCACTCTCAATTACTTTCTTCTCTGGTCTTCATGCAGACGCCTTCCCCCCATACCCTGTCTCGCACAACATCCCTTCTTGCCCAACACACAGATACCCTCCCTCTCCAGAGCATATGCAGAGCAGAGGCATTTCCTTTTATTGTCCATACAGCCCCTGCAACCCCACCCATCTCCCGTTTGTTCACTGCAGTAACACATTTGGAGAGGAAGTAGTCCTGCTGAGAGCAGCCACACAGACAAAGCAGGAAAGCCAAGTCTTCGCCCAAAATTGCTCCTACTTGTAGACTACTGCTTCCTGCCCGCACACCCAGAGGAAGAGCATGCTCAGGCTTGGGAGATGCATTGGAGAGATGTCCTTTACTGCTCAAAGACTCTGAAAAGGTTTGCAGAGCCCCTCTCTTCTTTGCCAAAACAAATCTGGCACAGGCGGCTTCAACAATGAGATTTTCATCACACGCTTTCCTGTGACATCCACCTTGTCTGGAAAAACACATGAGCATGGAGGAGAACATGGGAATGTCAATTGCAAAAGGGCTGGAGAGGACCAGTGGTGAGGCCACCAGCTTATGTTACATGGGCCACAGGCAGAACAGCTTCAGTGCAGGCAAAGGAGTAACACTGGCTTGTGCAAGCTGACCCCAGAAAGCAAATCTTTATGGGGCTAGATGACAAAAACAACCCCAGAAATAATATCAGCAGGACACTGCCTATGTAATCTATCTCTTCCTTAGAAAAGCAGATTTGAAGATATGGAGTGTTTATGTGTTATGATAAGGTGCAGCCTACAGGACCACACTGAGCCAAAAGAGATTTCCATCAGTTCTTTCTTTCCTCAGGACTCCCCCATGCATTGCTCCTGTGCCAGTTATCACTTTTGACTCGCCACCACGGTACACTCATGTGAAGCCAAACACAAACTGGGGACCACTATTTATAACAGAGCTCCTCAGCCCTCTCACAGCAGATCCACATTTCCCCTTACTTCTCCTCATTCCTAACAGCTCCAGACCTTGCACTGCAGTGCTAGCTCAATGCAGAGCTCAAGTGAATGTGTTACAAAGCGCTTAAGAGCTACTGGTCCTTACTTTACCTGTAGTGTTAGTGTATTTTATCAGCAAAGTGCACCTTGCCGTTGAAGGATCAGTGATGCTGTACAGGGTCCAAGAACACTCTGAAATCAATGATCCATCATGTTAGGGGCTGTATACAGTCTATACATAGTATACATATATGCATACATATAAATATATAGATCACTTAGTCCCAGTCCCAAGTCCCTCAGACTCTAGCATGCTAATATGAAGGAATGGTAGCATACTCACTGTGAGGTGGCTTACATATATAATATATATACACACATATATATTATATATATATCATTTATTCAGAAGTTTTTTTGCTGGGTTAGTTTGAGTTGGGATAAGATCCACCACTGGGAGCTCCCTGCCAACCCTGTGTCAGGACTGCTTCTTCTGGCGCTGAAGCCAGCTTAAGCCTTTTTAAAGAGATGATGAAAATGCAGGCAAAGTGTAGGAGAGGACCCGAGACCCTCCAGTGGTCAGTGTCAAGGTTATAACATCCCTTGCTGCTAACTCCTCATCCAGGGCTGTAGTCACTTACTGAAGCAGTAGGGAAGCCGCAGAATGTGAAGGCACAACATGTCTATCTCACCAACCTCTTCCTCTCCTCATTTGTCTTACTACATTTGTCAAGGGTTTAACTGCCAGATGAGCTAAAGAAAGATGCACCCCCACCCCTTCATCTTCCCTTCATTGTTTACAGCCCTTCCTGAACATGGGGACAGCAGCAGCAAGAAGAAAAGGCAGGGAATGAAACCAGCCCCAATCTTTGTTATGCTGTGACTGCCTGAGAGTGATGAGGACGGAAGGCATGTGGATGAGGACAATAGGCACATGTCAAGTCTAATTGTTGTGCAGAGGTGGCTTTAATAGAGAAACAGAGTCAGGATCAGTTCTGGGCCATTAACATCACTATGAGCTCCTAGAGCAACGAAACATGAAAAGGGGCTGGTGGGGAGGGCAGAAGGAGCAGAAGGAGTGGTGGTGAACTTAGAGGGATGCTCGATGCTGTGCTCTGGAAACACCTGATAGCCCCAATCCTGTTTGGATTGCTGACTTTCTTTGCTGTGGACTGTCCCTGCCAGAATTTTGTTCAAAGTTTAGTTAATTAGGAGCTTAACTCCTTTTGGGTTGCATGTTAAAGGAAACCCTGTTAGCAAGGGCTTTTTCCACACGGACAGACGAGAAGCCAACGTTTACCCAGCCAAAACTAATGAATCTGATGAAAATTTGATGAAAATTCTCAAGGACTCAGGTGCAAAACCTCCTGGTGCTTAGACCTGATTTCAGCTTCAGGATTGCCAGATGTGGTCCATAACGCTTTCCTTCCTGCTCGATTACCTGAAGGGTGAATAAATGTAGCTCTGAGCAAAGAAAATTGCTTTAGCAACATTTCCAGCAATAGACCCGAAACTTCAAGAACTCGCAGCAGAGCTTTTGACTCTCATGAGATTTTTTTGTCCAGTTCTTCACAATCACATCTTTGTGTAGGTGTGGAGTTGATGGTAGAGTAGCTCCATCTTCAGATAAAGCTCCCTCTGGCCTTGAGGGGGCTTTTGGTTTGTACCTTACCTAGGAGAGCCTCTCAGCTTTGCAGAGAGATGTTCCACTTTGAATAAATCATTAAATGTTTGTTAAAATGGGGACTTTTGTGTCCATTTTTTATATCATCTTTGGTATTATAAATGTAACTACAAAAGTTCACGGGACTTTTCAAGTGTGAAGAAATTCAAGTCCACTGGCCTTGGAGTCTGATTGGGTATAATTCCATTAAAATATATTAAAAGCAGAGTTTTCAGGTGATTTAGAGCTTTCTATTTTGTGTTGTAATGGAATTGTGTGTTTTTCATGCTCAAAATAGGCAAATTTATCTCTTTATAGCTTCTCCCATCTTGCATAAAAATATATTTAGGCTATATTGTAAAGTACATTGCAATTCTTGAGTGAAAAGTTCAAAATACTAGGTACCACCCTGCTAATATTATCAGTCTGGTCCCCTAACGAGGATGTTGTGATATGCGTATTTGAGTGAGTAATCTTATCATGAGGATGAACTGGTCTCAATCTTTTCTTTTGGTGTGTTTGACTCCAGACTTCCCTTCAACTTCTGACATATGGGTTTTATTGTTCAACTGACTTTCTTCTTGTACAAACATCCTGACTGGAGCACATGCAAAGGGAGGAGGGGAGACATTCCTCTCCATCTATGTTTGAGTTTCTCTGTTCTCTTACTATGTAGTCCCAGGAACATATGGAGGACCCTGCATAATTATAAGCTCTTTGTTTCCCAGTTTCCAAAGCCAGGTATCACATTCTGATGTTTTGTGGCACTTTTACCTTTAGGCTGTGAACTTGTTACAAACTGTGCCCTTACATAGCAGTGTGCAGCTGAGGAATGCCTTACTAGTTACCACTTTGGTAATAGAACAAGTCACACCAAAACCAAAGGAAGAACAGACCCTGGCAAGGTACTTTTCTTGCACTAATCTGCCACAGAATGCTTTTCTAGTCATCTGTGCATTAGACAGGGTAACATACATCTTGGCAGCAGTCATGGCAATGCTAATGGATTTGTTGGTTAAGGTCAAGTTCATTGGACTGCATGTATGTTCACAGCTGCCTCCCACTGGATGTTGCACTTGGTTCTTTTTGCCCTTGTTAGCTAAATAAATTGTTGGATGATCCCGCCTGGTTTTGACATCACCCTTATTATTAATCAGCTTATTACTAATTAGATTGTTATAATACCGCAGTGTTTAATTTTATATAAGCAAAAAGCAGGAGATGGTCCCTCATAATCTCATGCAAGACAGAAGGAGAAGAAGAGGCAGATTTCATTTCGTTCGTGGGGAATCCTATTCACTTTGGAAAAGTTGCTACAAACTGCATATGATGAAGAGCGTGAGTTTGGCTGGAGTATATAAAGCAGACAAGGTTTCTGCTAATGTGAAGGAAGTCGGAGAAGGTATCCACTTTTTAGTGCAAGGTCTTCAAGGTCTTGTCTGAGATTGTACAGTATTGTTATAAGTACTTTTTTTAAGAGGACAATAGGAGCCATGATCCACAGGGTAAGAGAATTCTTGTTTCTCTTTCAGTCACAATCTGCTGTGTTTTCTATTATGTCAAATAAGGGATGAACTGGATTACATCCTTTTCTGAAATGAAATCAGCATTAAGATCTCCCTGTTCAATCCAGGTCCTCTAGTTTTTAAAACCCATGGAAACTTCATTACCTTAAAACAATAAATATGAACAGGCTGAAACTTTCCAAAGCTTAATTAAAAATTAACTTAATTGGGTTTATAGTAAAGCCTTTGTTTTACTACAAAACAAAGCTAAGAATACATCTGAGGTCTCGGAGGAACAATGAACTAGATCCCTTTTACCACTTAAAGAAGACAAAATCTGTGGGATGTCTGTTAGGTGTCTCTGCATGAAATAGTTCTCTGCTGGATTCTTTCGTCTGGGTCTTATTGAAGTTTCCCTAGGAGTAAGACCCATGGAGAGAAAATATTCATTTTATAGTTTTTGGCTGTGTTTTAGGATATATTACAGTTTCAGAGCACTTACTCTCCATAAGAGGCCTGATCTACTTTACTGTCCAAGTGCTCCAAGAGAAGACACTGTATAGGCTATTCAACTGTATGTATGGTGAAACTGATGCATCTTTGCAAGTGCACTCGGTTCCACAGTTATTGCTGATGTGGTTTTGTTAGTCTGGGTCTGTATTTATGTACATCACAGTTGGGTTGCAACAAAAAGCCCAAACACAAGAACTGAAACCACTCAAATAATCTATATAAGCTCTGCAGATGTTAAGGCTTTTCCTGGCACTCATGTAGCAATTACAGTGGCAGGATATGTTAGGATGTGTTCTCATGTGTTGAAGACTGAAAATGTGGACTATGGAACAAATCTGACTGAGATTAATGATCATGCCCCTATCTACCACAGGGCTCAGATTTTGGGACATACATTTTTCTCCTTTTGAGTTCTTCTGCCCCCCATGAAAGAGCACAATGAGATTCAATACTATTGGTTTCCAAGCTTAAAAACTAAATTTAAAGGAAACAAGGCTGCTGAAAATTAGGCATTAAAAATGCCTGGAGCCTTAATATTTTGGCAAAAGCCTTTCTTACTGTTCATTTGCCACTTAGGCTGTTGAAAAAGTTGTCCTGGTAATGAACAGGCTCAGTATTAGCAGCAGTAAGTGCTTAATAGGCATCCTTTGTATCTCCCAATAGCCAGTGTTCTTTTTTCCAGCTGGGAAAGTTCACACTGCTGGTGAATGATTCTCAGAATACAGCTGCAATGGCCCAGAGTGCTCTTGGAGCGACACCGTTGATGGCCTCTGCCTTTCATGTGGTGCAGATGTCTTGTGACATCAGACCACTGCTAGCAATGACTGGGGTACTGCAGGAGCTTTTCCAGGAAGCGTTGTAAGAGCTAGTGCCTAATGACTTGCAATGTGTGCTGCAATGCCTGTAACACCTCACATATATGACCCCCTAAAGATGGTCTCTGAAGCCCAACTCCACCCTTTTGAATGTCAACTGGCCAATAACATTCTGCTCTTGCATGTGCAGATCCATCACATGGCCCTACTGACTGAGCCATCGCTAGCCAGCACACTCATGACAACTCATCAAGCCTGGATTTCAAGCAGTAACAACCACCATTGCCTTGAAATATCAGACGGTGGTAACATGGTTGCTGATCTGCAAGCTGTGTACCAGGCTACAGCAAATTTTCTAATCAAGTCTAACCCTAAAGAAGGAAAGAGACATACACGTCCTTTAGGGTCACTAAATGGTGATTCCTTATTGCAAGGACCACATGGTAAAAGCCCCGCTCATTCCTTGCTCAAGAGCCAAAAATCACATCCCTTTTTGGATACTTTCTGAGGTGTCACTGGGATGAACAACTTCTGTTCCACACCTGCAGAGCAAAATGTGCAACCCCATGAAGAGGCAGGGAGGTGGCGGGAGGTGCACGATGCGAGAGGTATGTAGCATGGTGGCCGGTGGTGGTTTCTGTTGTCGTTCTAGCTCAGAACTGGGCTGTGTTTCCTGATCCTCTTGCTCTAAGTAGTCAGCAGCTTATTTCCAAGATTTGTCATTGATTCCAGATGAAAACCTGCTGGCACAATAGCCCATGGAAAAGTAATTTCACAGCTGTCCAGCAGTCTCTTCCCGGAGAGGGAGGTAAGTGATGACTGGGATAAAAAGCATCTCTTAACTCTGTGAATTCATCCAGCTTACGTTCTAGAGAGTTAATGAGTTGAGAAGGCTAAAATGATGTTTTTATGGCCATGTCAAATGGCTGGAATGCAACAATATTCTAGTGGAAAACAGCACTGTTGAAGCAAAAAGCACAAGTGCAGCAAGTCAGAATGAAGTTAGTTATTTGAATTACATTTGTGGCACAGGCCTTTGGTCTTGCAAAGGGATACCCTTGCAAGTCCTAGGGCAGCATCAACATCAGTGCCTTTGGTGACAGCTTGTTGGTACAGACTGGTCCCACAGTCCTTGCCCTGGGAATTCAACCCAGTGCAGAGCAGCTCTTCCTCCCAGAGCTGAGCTAAGGTGTGCAGCCACGGCACGCATTATCCAGTCTGTTCCTCTCAGCTCATTGCTTTCTACTGGTGGGTAAAAGGGTCCTGAGCAGTTGTTTTTCATTTCCCAGCTGCTGGAAGTATTACTGAACCCTGAGTACTCCTGCATTGTGCATTTTTTGGACAGTTTTAAGTCTTGATATAGATTCATATTTCTAATATTTCCAAGGGTTGTTTTTTTTTTTTAGGTAACAAGGAAGCAGAATGAAAAAGCATCAAGAAGGTTTAATAGCAGAGAGAGGAAATATTTTGATCCTGTTCCAGCTCCATATGATTAATGGGTTCTTCTAGAATAGCTTTCCAAGATCCGTTTTGCTCCAGGAGTGTTGGGGATGGATTCTAGCAGGAATGAATGCTAAGTAATTATCAAAACATTGCTTATTGTCATTTTTAGGTGCTATTTGTACATGTTTCATCAAACATTTCAAAAGGAGGCAAGAACTATCACCCATCCTTCACAGAGCAGAGCATGGCTAAGTCTTGGGGAGCTGAAATGCTGGGATGTGTTTGCAAAGGAAGCACTGCTTCCCATGGGCTGCAGGGAAGTCACTCTGGACACGTGCTCAGCTGTAGTCCTCAGGACACAGCCACACATGTGTGCACACTGCAGTCCGCTAGTGGCCTGGGTGCTCAGTCCTCCCTGAAAGAGCTTATTTAACATCCAGGCAGGAGAGTACAGAGAAGCTGTGGAAGTGAATCCAGTGAAGCCAGGCTTTCAGCTTTCCACCCTTTAAAGGATGAACACATAAGGGAAGGTGTCAGAAGTCAATTTGCTTTGGCAGAGAGAGGGGGAAAAAAACCCACTCTGCGGCCTGGCTGGGAGCCAAAGGATTTGTGCTGGCTACAGGCAGGATGATGCTGTGGACCAAGGAACAGAAAAACACTTGTGCATGGTCTCAGTGACCTGGCTCGGTATGGTGGGGGAGGTTGAAGGTGATGCTGGTGCAGGGCCATGGTGGGAGAGGAACGCACCAGCCTGTGGTGTCACCGGAGGTCCTGGCCCATGTCCTGCCGTCCGGCTGCATAGGGAATTCCTTTCCTCTTGCTTCAGGATGCGTATGTGTGCCAAACTCTGTATGTGTGTGTGGGGGGGGGGGGGGGGGCGTGGGGGGAAATGAGGGTGGAGGATTAAAAAAAGAGGCCATTCAGTTAAACAACCTCCTTGGCATTAACCCTTACATTCCTGCCTTTTTCTGGACAAAGGAGCTTTCTGAGGGATGGGTAAGGGAAAATCCCATTCTCCCTTGCAGGGAAGCACACAGATCTCTTTGGATGGATGTTCTTAGCAAGCCGTCAGTCCCGCTTTCTCAGGTTGTGTCCACACACTGGTTTCACTCTGCTTATGAATTTCCACATTCTGGGTAGTCCTGAACACCAACCTTGAGGAGACAGTCAAGGTTTTCATCCAAACCGGCAGTGAACAGTGCGTCTGTCCAGGCTCCTTAATCAGTAAAATACAATCATAGTGTTTAGAGTTCAGTCCATGCCAACCCCTCCCTGCCCCAAACCTCTAGCAAAAATCCCACTTCTGCTCCCTGACATACCTGTCTTCAGCTGATTTTATTTTGGTGAGGTGGCACAGACCAGGATAGAAAACAGTATAGGTCTTATTTTAGAGGAGATGGAAATCCTGCTCTCATCTAGCAAGCTGGAGAAGGCATCTCCTGACCTGTAGTTCTTGCTTTTGGATCCTACATATGGAAATTGTTACTCTGAGTTATTACAAATTACTTAGTGACACTGGAATTCCTCAGCAGGCTATCACACCCATGTTAACGCTCCTTCCACCATGCTGCACTGAGCTGGTTGTATTGAGGACAGCATTGCGGCATGACCAGTCTCCTGTCGCAAGGTTTTGCCTGCTGTCTGCAGCCTGTGATTGCTGTTTGGAGGAAATGGGCTGTATGCAGGAGGGTTAGTCACAGTGCTTTGAATTGGGTGGAGGAGTTTTGCAAACCTGTCTAACCCTTAGAAGCATCACTGCGGACTGGATTGGCCAACATGTGATCAAAGTGTTTTCCTTCAAGTGGCTTCTGCCTTGGATGGTCACTTACTGGGGTGGTAAAACCCCCTCATAGGAAAATGATATATGTGTGGAAACAGTCCTGGTCTGCTTCGAACAACCTGATGATTTGCCTGTGACCTCACTCACTCTGTAAAAGCGCATGGAAGAGTTCCAAGATTCTAATCTCACCCTTTAACACCATTGTCCTGTGTGCTTCCATAGGTGCAGTCGCTCTGAGAGCTCCCAGGAAACCAGGAATCCCCGAAAGATTTCTGCAAAGATTGCCATCATTCCTCCTTGAACAGTGAGGCCCATTGCACTCTCTGTGCAAGTCCATCTCTGCGTAAGCCTTGGGGTACCATGAGGCATGGAATATGCCTCTCAGAGACGTAAAAGCACTAATGAGCTGCGTGAGTTTGTGGCAAGAAGATTGTGTTGACACTCCTCTCACCACGTTGGCATTCGGATAGAGTGAGCAGTTCTTCTGCTGTCCATATTCCCAAGGATTTTATGGGATCATTGTGGGACACTCTAAGGTTAATAGATATTAGTTAGGAGTAAAACAATCTCAGCAGTGGATTTTTTGTGGCTCCTATGAGAAATGAACAAAACCAATCACATATTTGTTTCTCTTTTCTTACTTTTTTACACCAAGTCCAAATCATTCCAGAAATGAAACGAAATGAAACCAAACCAAACAAATCTTCTTTTCCTTCTGGGTTGTTTACACTTAAAACCAGGCAAACAAGAAAACCCTCTCATATGTTTTGATTTCCTTCAAATGAACCTTAGATAGCTTGACATAAAGCTATTAAAAGCCAAAAAATGGCCATCTTTGACTCCTCACAGTTTTCAGGTTTTCTGGATATATAAATTGGATACAGATGGCTTTGCTTGCTGGAAATACAGGGGGCAATTTGTCTGAACAAGCCTTCCTAGCTTGCTCAGGATTGCTGACTCCTTCTGCCCGTCTTCACTGGCAAACTAATGTTTGCTGGTAAAAGGAGGAGAAGAGAGGAGGAAAGAGAAATAAACTCCAAGGATTTTGGCCTCTGTTAGGCCTTTAGGATTCAGCACCTTGGCACATCTAATGCTTGGAAAGAAATGGTGAGGGAGGGGACAGTAAAGCCCAGGAGCTGAGCTGAGCAATTTGATTAAGGGACGACAAAAGAATCTCTCTGGAAACACACCACTCCCCCCCATCCCTGAATCAATGGACATGGCAAGAAAGACATCTGACTGCAGCACGTGCATGGGTATGGGGGCACTGAGGAGGGGGAAGCTTCTGAGGAGAAGCAAATGTTTATTCTGTTCTGTTGTTTAAAGCCCATCCATCGATTCACACTAGAGGGCCAAGGCTGCCTATGAGGCTAGGAATGGAGACAGTGTCGCTCAAGGAGCTGCTGAAGAACAATGGAAGGAAATAGAGATTTGGAGAATGACATGGATGGGGGGGCTGTGGTGGGAGGATGTGAGCAGGACAGTGCTGGGGGAGCGGATGTGGGAAACTGCTGGACCCAAACCTCCTGGTTTTGCTCTTCCAACAACTTACAGAAAGATTGTGAGGGCCACGTTCAGGTCCTCTCCCTGTAGAGAGCTCCAAGAGTGGCTTATGCACAAGGGGGATCTCGTCCCTGGTGACCAATCCTGCACTTACGTTGTCAGCATTGGTATGTCTCTGCAGACAAGGCACCTACTCTCTGTGACAGCAGTTTTTCACATTCTCCAAAGTATGAGTGAGCACTGTGTTTTACTGGAGCCAGTTCTGCAAAGCCCTCCTGAACAAACTGTCTGTTTCAGGCTGCCTGGGCCTGCTGATTATGTGTTCATGTTAATGATGGCACAAAGCCTGAGAGGGCAAAGCTTCAAGTAGCATCACGCTGCCTTCTACTCACTGGTTGCCTAGGAGAGGCGGGCATCTGGGTGCTTCCCCAGCTCCTGCCTGTGGTGTGCACCTGATCATGTGGGATGCACTCATCTGCCTATTTCCTCACCTGCCTGCTTGAAGGATGATTCACATCACTATCAGTCTCAGAAAATGAGATAGGAGGTTATTCATTGCTTCATCTGGAAGAAGGGACTACGGCTGCCAGCCTGTGGGCAGCCAGCACATCCGTTCTCTACTGTTTATCCTGCAGACTTTGGTACTGGGAAGCACCCAGTGCTGATGAAAGCCTCAGCAAGGTTTCCTGGCTTGGAGCATGGTGGGAGCATCTTTAGGAGTGACAGGAAAAGATGCAGTCTGCAAATGCTACAGGTTCCTCTCCAGCTGAATCAACCCTTTTCCACCGTGATTCCATTCATTAAAACATAAAGAAAGAGAAAAACATAATAAAAACCCCTCAGAAATGGGAGAATGCCATAGCAGCCATCATTTTGGATTGTCTTCCTGATGGAAAGGCTTATGTTAATAGGTTACGGTAGAAGTTGAACATATGCATAGGGTTGATCCAGTTTTAATATCTCAGTGAAAAACTTTCTTCTGAAGCCCAAAGCAATCTGGTCAGATTAGGAATTACTACTGTGTCTCTAGGAAGTGCAAAAGGGAATGAATAAATCTTCAGCGCTTGAAAGTACATGCAAGTGTGGTATAAAATATAAAGAATATCAACCCAGCTTTAATTGTATGAGAACTGCCAAAATGTTTATAAACTTCTAGTGAAGTCACACAAATCCTACTGGAGAAGCTTCAGATTCTCCTCTACACATAATAAAGATGTGTTAGGCTAAACAAATCAGTGAAGAGGGCACAGAAAATGTTAAACAGACTCAAGATATATGTTCTTGGCTGCAGCCAGTCTTGGGCTTGTTTATTGCTTCTCATGCACCTGAATATTTGGGTGGCAGGGTTGCACTGCACTGTAGTCCCATGAGTCCTGCTTTATTCCTGTTCATTCCTTCCTGCAAAACATCCATGGAAGGAGATGCCAGACTTGAAGAATTTGGGAGAAGGCAGTCTGTTCTCAGAAGATGTAAAACCTGCCCCCATCAGGCAAATTCTAACTTCTCTCTACAGTATTTTAGCACCCATCATCAACAGCAGGCCCAAGTGGACCTGGATAATCACTTCTGCTGTCCCACTCGTGTTTGGTGAGGGAACAAAAAGCAACAGACTTCCTTTAGTGGTGTTTTTAATCTTAAAATGATTTTCTCAGAAACATTGCAGCATTTTTGCATTTTATTTGCATACATGCAAATAGTGTTTGATTTTCCAAATTAAATAGCACTTTTCATTTGCAGATCACAGCACTTAACAAAGAACGGAGTACATCTCAGTTTGCATTGCACAAGTGGGAAGCTGGACAAGTGCCCTGCCTTGAGAAAAGAGATGAATGATGGTGTCTTTGAGGCCTCGGAAAGTCTTCCCCTGAAAGGTAAGAATTTCCAAGTGCTCTCCACCAGAGCCACTTGACTTATTCATGCTCTGGCTGCAGCCCTGACTGCTCTCACGGCCCTGTTTAACACTATCTCAGCATTAAGCCCCACTGATGAAAGTGGCCCTGGTCAATAGCACTGCAGTCCCAGGTCCGGGCTCACCTGCTCTCCTCACCTGTAGCACTTAACTACTGCTTCGTTTTGAGTTCCAGGCTTCATGCTTGTGCCAGCACACCTCTTTCCAGAGGTACAGTGCTAACTTTTATCCACCATGCCAAATTAAAGAGCGGATGAATGCTGTGAGTAAGCTTTCCACAAACACAATGATGAGACCTACATTATGCATTGAACTTGAACAAAGCAACTCCTGAAGAGGAGCTTGTGCTATGGTTACTAACATCTTAGCATTCTTTCTAGTACTGAAAACTGTACTTGTGGTCGAAGATAAAACAAATGCCAAAGTGACTGACAGCTCAGGAGCATACAGGGTATTACAGCCCATGAAAAACTCCTGCAGCACACTAATTCTAAGGAAGGCAAAATGCATAAGGAGGTATGCTGTGTCCTGTGCTTATGAGACATCCACCAATCCATTTCACCATTTTTCATATCATCACTTTTCCATACTGAGAAAGCAGTCATCTAACCAGGAAGGATCTAGAAAAGACAAAAATGCTGACTGGGGATTTAAAGGGAAAAACTTATGTGAAGGAATAAGAAAAGATTGCAATGGGACCTCACAATCCCATCCTCTGCCTAGTTCATGCAGCACACGTTAGTGTTTCCTGGGAAGAGTTGGTAGAAGCTTCATCACATAGAAAACCTCAAACTTTTCTCAATGCAAACTGTCACGTTGGGACCCATTCTGTGCTGTCTAAGCAAAATGGATTAGACCTATCAGCAGGTCTTCTCTATATATAACTTCTATGATATGTTTATGGAATGCTGTCTGTGTGCCAAACCACAGGAAAATCTTTACACATTCCGAATGTAAAGAGTCCTTGCTACAAAGCCCAAAAGTCACGAGCTGTCCAATTTAGATTCCAGCAGCAACATAGGCTTTGCTCAGTGTTGAAAACTGTTGGCTCCACAATTATTTTCCATTCAACTGCATCATTGCTTGAGTAAAAAATCCCATCTAGAAGTACAGTTTGGAGAGAGAATGGATGTTGGATTGACTTCCACAGGGGCAGGTGAAACCTGGTTAAAGGCTGAGAGAAGAAAATTGACAGGTACCTCTTGCACACATAGAAAATATGTAGCTCAGTCTCCCTTGTGGGACTGTCTTCCTTTATTACTCAAGGACTGCAGTTATTCATGAAATTGCCTGTGAATAAGCCAGAACCTGAAGATTACAAAGGGCTAAAGCATTCCAAGAAAATCAAAGTCTCATAATGGGCAATTAACTCATCATTAAAGGAAGCTGGAAGAGGGTGATGATTAAAGCGGGCTGATTTTCTCAAACTCCCTGAGCGTATTCGAGTTGATAAGCTGCTTCAACAATTTGCATATAAGCTCAGGAGAAGGTAGATGGAGCTGTGTGACCATCCCAGAGCAAACTAAAGCATTTTTTCACTGATTTTGCCTTTTTATATGTTTGCCTTTCATGCTGGGCACATGTGTGTGTAAGCACAAGCATGGATCACTTCTCCAGGATCACTGTTTCCAATCCTGACAAAAAATTGTACACTACACCTGTATTTTGAACCTTTTGCCTCTGTTGGTATTTAATCAGTTTTAGCACAAGTATTCTCTAAGAATATGCTCCAGGGACTCCCCGAGCATAGGCTTGAATGTCCTGAGAGATGGATTTTAAATTGAATAGGGGCTGCAATGGTGTGAAAAATGCACAGGCAAAATACAAAGGCTTTTGCTATTTCTCTTGGGATCTTATATCTCATTATAAGGATGTTTTACCTATTAGATTACTAGTTAGCCCAATGTCCCCTTGGCACAACCTTCATTTTCCTCCTAGCTCTAGACTTCCAACCAAAATATGTAATTTCTTCCCAGACTTCATATCTCCAAGTGTGTGCCTGTGCTGTCTCTCTGGTTACTCTGTGTGCAAGGGCTGCACAGAGTGAATCTCAGTGTAGAAGTCAGCCACATCATTTTATTTCCTGCATTAGGAGCTATAAAAAGTCACATTCCTGGAATCAGAAACCTCCCAAGCCCATCCTATGCTCAGTGCAACACAGATGCTTTGCTGCAAGGAAACTTCTCTGCCCTCCTTCTGTAAGATCAGTAACAACAGTGTGTGAGTCCAAGAGCCCATGTTAAAAATAAATGACAAGTCCTAAATGGAGCAATTTCCCTGTCCCACAGCAGGGGAATTCACTGATGTGAGAATTTCCTGTTTCCACTGCTCATCTCCTTTACCCTTGCTGGATCTTGGCATGGGCCCTGCATGCAGCCCAGCAGCAGAGTATCCTGAAACCTCATAGGGTTTCTGGGGACCATACACTTTCTCCTTTCTTTCTATTCCCTTTCCTCTCCTCATACAGGCAGAGATGTGTGCTCAGAGGGCCTCAAAGGGACAAGCTTCTTGCTTTACTTTGACCCGGCTGCAGCTGCCCAGTGCCTTGTGACAGTCTGTCCCTCCCCAAGGGCAGAGGGGAGCTGAAGGAAGCCACTTGCCCATCATGCCAGCAGGAGGAAGAGGTCACCTCTGCTTCTGTCACCATCTCTGTTCATTTGAATAGCCATGTTTACCTTGGGAACCGTAGCAAAACCTCACAGTTCTTGCTTTTCGTGTCAGGGGCCACACTTTTACTGCCTCAAAGAAAGCATGCTGTTTGCATTGGTGCATGCCTGTCACAGCCTGCAGGGAAGCTCACTGGGGACCTGGAGGGAAAGCGGGAACATGGCTGGGTCACAGCCACAGTGCAGCACTGACGTCGCACTGCAGGTGCAGACATCTCTCTTCCTTCTGTCCTCACACTTCAAACTTTGACCATTAAACCTTTGCAAAAGAGTAAAGATGCTCCTCTTGCATTTTGTCTGGTTTTTGCAGTGAGTGCATTACATGGAGCTGGATGGTGGGACCATGCACACATTCAAAGGCATAGATTTGTGTAGGGTTAGGGTAAAACTTCGGTGTTGATAAGCTCTGCTGAGTTTCATCTCTCATTGCCCAGGGCTTGCTAGCATTATCTTCTGTGGCAGCTCCACAGTGACTTTGTAGATGTGCACAGTGGAAACCATTTCAGGCTCTTGGGTGGTTGATGCATGTACAACGCTTGCTGGCATGGGTTTCTTCTCCTTAAAAGGCATTGTTTTGAAATGCCATTGAAAATCAGCTTGATTCTTCCAAAAAGTTCAAGGCCCCCCATCCTGTGCCACTGGCTATTTGGGGAGGAAAGAAGAAAAAGAGCAGCTCAAACTATTCACTTTCTCTTGAGAAGCCTTACATACCCCAGTGCCCTTTTGGAGACCTTTGGGTCTTGGTGTGTGTCAGAGCTATGAAGAGGACCATGAGATCTGGAGGAGGTCCTCAGGGCCAAGAAACATGGTTTGGCAAACTGCAATCCTTCATTTTCATATCCTGTTCCATCCAAACATATTCAACACTTTGGTTTGCTCTGGTCAAGACTCTAGCCTCATGTTTCATGTAGAGAAGCCAGTCATACCCCAAAACATTAAACCAGTACATCTCTCACAGAAGGCAGAGTTGTAATACAGCTCTTCATGTATTATCTTTTATTCTAAACAATGAAATAGTTTCCACTGTTTGCTGTGATGAGCAATTGCACTTACCTAGCCTGCTCCTGAATTTACTCAACATCAAAGGCTCAGAGAACCTGCTTATCTTCCAAGCTTTTAGTATCCCTTGATGAAGGTGACTCTGTATCCTAAGCCACTCATTCTCATCTTGTGAATGGGGAAGGCTGACCAGTGGGGACAGAGGACACAGCCAGTAAGAGGATGGGTGACGACATCCATCACTGGGTATACAAAAGCAGCCAAAGAGCTGTCAGGGCGCAAGATGGTTTTGAGAGGGAGTGTATGAAGGTGGTTTCAAAAGGAAAAACATCCTGAGCTTTGTGCTCCCTTTTTATTGGCTAGTTTAATCCATTGGGGTCTCACTGAAGGGGGAAAAAATGAGATCTGATCTTTTCAAGGAATTAAGGAAGCAGAATTCCTCCTGAGCTTTACCCAATACTTTACTGACCTCCTGCTCTAACACATCCCTCATTAAGATTGCTGGTCTTAAGTCAAAGGCCTTGACACTGGCGTCAAGCTCTGCACACACAGAGGTGTCCCTGCTCATTGCAGGACTGGGGCTCAACTGTTTGATAAGATGATATTTCTGCAAGCTGTTGTGCTGCTCATGCTCCCCCTTCTGTGAAATGGGAGTTGAGAGACATTGTGTAACATCTGCCCTTTGATTTGCATGAAATATTCATTGCAGACAGACTCCCACCCAGACCCAGCAGTACATACAGCCCTCCAGGCACAACCGGACCTGCAGTGTGATTAAGGATACATGCCCTGAGGCTTTTTAAACTGTTTTCATTTTCTGTGGGTTCCCCCTCCCATCTCGCACTGGTGCCACGCACTTCCTAGGGTAGGAATTAGTATGAGGGAAAAAATGATGATGGAGACAGACGAGCAGAAACATCTGCCAGCCAAATGGTCTCAAGACTGAAGCTCCAATTTTCAGTCTATGAACGGCACTTTTTGTCTCCTGCCAGAGGGTGAACCTGGATGGGTGCCCGGGAGTCAAACAAGATCTGAGCAGAGAAAGCATCAGCACAGCCAGTTATACAGGAAAAAGTGGAATTTTTGTGGAATCTTCACTCTTTCCTGCTGGTCTCCTGCTTACTACATGTGAGCAACAGAGACAGCTTTTGTATTGGAAACTGAAGCACAGCAGTTATTCTGGAATGACCAGATTGAGAAAAATAGCCTGCGGATACCCCACTGTTACTAACGTGACTTCAACCTTGTGATGTACGGTTCTACAGTTCAGCTAACAACTGTTCTGATTTCCAGGAGTTTGGTCAAAGTTCTCATTTTATTCCTTTTTATTTCTCTTGTTGCTTTGATATAAGCCTGCCAGCCATCAAGCATCAGGGAGGATGGGCATGCTGGAAGTCAATGCCGTTACAGACCTCACATACATTCACAACAGCAGCTCTGCCTGTACGGGTTTTTCACCCTCATGGTCCTAAGAGTTTCTGCTTATTGATGTATGTTGATTTATGCAGTCTATTAATTCAGGAAAATCTTTATCTGGAGCCCTCACAAGCTTTTGGGTTTTGGTGCGAGGACTTTCGCTTGAGTTTTCTGCTGTTGAAGAACAGAAATTGAGATGCACATTCACCAAGATGTTTCTTCCACTGTGTTTTAGACTTGGTATGTCAGTGAGGTGGTGTGATTTCTGGCTGATGCTACATGCAGCACCAGGCTGGTGTAAACTATGTAAGTGTGTGTTTTTATAAAGAGATTGCATTTATCTCCAAGCCAGAAGGCTGGTTGGGGAACTTTCCCAGGATCCTTACGGTATTTTGCATAGAATGGAGGGAAAAAAATCAATACAAAACCTTACAAAACTACATCACACTGCAGTTTTGGAATGGCTTACACTGCACAGGCCTGACAAGCCAGAGAATAAAACCCAATCAGGCTAAATGAGTCTGCTTCTTTTGAAAGAAAAGCTTGCTTGCTTTTGAAAGAAAACAGTCCATGCCCCATCCCAAGAAACTGGCCTATGAGCAAGTGCCAGAGAGATGGGAGGCTTGAGAGATAATTCGCTAACTAATGCTTTGTTATCATTATGGCTCAAATGTAATTAATTCCAGTGGAATTTGTTGTAATAATATTAGTCCTGCTGACCTCATATGTTATACATGTTGCTGCCATTAGGACTCCAATGTGTTACCTAAAAATACGCAACTCTTAGCCATCTGCACTGTACATCTGGAGCTGTGAGGACATCTGGATCTCCTCATCTGCAATTGCAGCCCAGTTCTTCCCCCTTGGCAGCTGAATCTGTCAAAGGAAAACCACTGGCAGTAGTTTGGGGTGCAGGAATGGCCCAGCGTCTGTCCCACCATGTTTAGACATTGCTTTGCTGCTACTGCACTCACTAAGAAATTCCTGCTTTGTTTAATTTGTCTTTGCTGAGTCTTTGCATCCACTTTTTGTCATTTTTCATCACCCTGGTCAAATCTCTCCTGTTTATCTATCTTCTTACTTCTCTCTCCTGACAGATACTGGCGTCTGCTGATCTGAACTGTTCCTACCATTCGCAGCATGACTCTCATCTGAACTTGATTATTAAAAGAAACAGGAAAGATTACATCAGTTAAGACTCTCTTTTGTTTGACAAATATATGTGGGATGATCACAGCTACTGTCAGAGGTTGCTGGACTCGGATCTTCAACCCAGGGTTTAGAATAGTAACACATTTTCAATGAAGGGACCAGTACAATTCCCTCTGTGCTGATTAAATTTCATACAATTAAACAAAAGTTTGACTTAGAGTCAGATTAATTTACTTTTCCCAAGTTTGAGCCCTGCTCCTAAAAGTTGCCCACTTGGCATGTGCATCCAGCAAGGCAGCAGGTCCAGAAGATTCCCATGCGGATGCCCAGCGCTGGAGAAGACCTTCATGGTTTAGTGGGAGGTGTCCCTGCCCATAGCAGGGGGGTTGGAACTAGATGATCTTAAGGTCCTTTCCAACCCTAACTATTCTATGATTCTGACTGTGCAGTGGCGGGACTTGGGGCTGCTTGATGCTTCACAAGATCTAGACACACACCCTGTAATCTCACACCTTGGTCCCTATGCTCACTTTGCAGGTCTGCACTGTAAGGCATATGCACACTGTCTTCACACAGTTATAAAACTTCTTTGGTATCTGCATCACGAGATTTATTATTAACAATCAATTATTTGTCCTCTCAAGGACATCTTGTCCTGTTCCCTTGATGTGCCCTGCAAACATGAGTTCATGCATTTCCCTTGGCTTCATTTCATGTTCTTCTTTTTAATTTTTGCTTTTATCTGAAACCAATGGCATGAAACTGCACAAAAGGACATTTAAGATTGAAACCCCCTAAGAAACATGACCTACCAGCTACATCTGTAAAACAGTGGCAGCATTTCTCAAGGTGAGGGGATGGAATCCTTGCCACTTAAATCATGCTTATCAGGGCTTGGTATGCATCTGGAACGTGCTGCAGAAACCCAATTTATGCTGGGCCAAAGTGCCTTTCTGCTCTCCTAATGTTCCCACTCCAGATGTGAGGCTTGGAAGATATGCCATGGAGGGCAGACAACCCTCTGTATTCTCCTTTTCTGAAAATAAAACAGCTTGATTTTCTTCCGACTTCACTTTCCACCAGCAGTTCCTGGAAGAATGGTCTGGTAGAAATATCTGAGAAAACATCAACTAATGGCAAAGCTTACTGAGAACAAATCATAATCAGAGAACAGCAGGAGAGAAGGCAGTCCCTTGGTAATGGCCATCTCATTGGGAATAGACTCACCCCTATGATCCAGGTCTATTCACCAGGAAGGTCGTGTTCTGACTACTGCATCTGAGCTGGGAGCTGCCTGCGAGGTGACTGCACATGGAGGGTGTGTTCTCAGATGGGAACAAACAGTTTTAAATAGAGGTCAAACAGAGAAAATAAGGAGGGGGTGGTTGTCAGAACAGAGAGCTTGGGTGATCTGTATTGAATAAAGTACTGTCTATGAGTAATTCCTGCTGTGCTCAACAGAAGAAAATGAGCTGTTTAAAAGATTCTAATGTCCTACAAAACACATTAAAAGTCTTTGTTCTTAAATGCTTTTTTCTTTTAACTACTTTTCCACTAAGCATGGACCACCCTGGATTTTAGGAATGATTCCTTCCCAATCCCAGCACTGCTGCCATGGTATTTGTGATCCCTACTAACAGTGGCAGCAAAATACCTAGCTGGCTATTTGAAGAAGCAGCAACGCAGCCCTTCAAAACAATTTCATGATCCTGTACAGTCCAGATCCCAGCTGTGTTATATTCACTATACCTGAGCATAGCACCACCAATGCTACCGGGGGTGCTCAAATCTGTCACTCTCCTTGGAGGAAAGCCTCCTCCTGCTCTTCAGGGGGCAATCCTGTGTTTGCTGCAGACCAGCATGTCCACTGCATCCCATTCCTGCCTGAACTGCACACACAGTGTACTTTATCACTCATGTTCCTGCTCTTTTGTATCAAAACAACCTTCACACTGGAGCTGATTTTGTGATGCTTTAGACAACGGCAATGCACTATTTACAGGCACAGGGGAATCCTTTTACCTTAGTAAAAGTACCTCCCAGGCCCAAGCGGGTAATGTCTCTTCTTATGCTTCAAGGGCAGATTCAATCACTCCTGCATTAGCAGCTGCACTCAGACCAACATTTTACTCTTAAATTGTTCAGAACCAGTCTCAGATCTACACTTTATTAATATTACCACAAAGAGGTAGGAATTCGTCCCAGCTCTGGACATTGCAATCACTTGCTGCATGTATCTGACAGTGTCCTCCTTCTCCTCTGGAAGAGCGTCCCCTGCATTTTCCTTCCAGACCTCATCTATTAAAACCAACAGCATAAAGTTTGACCAAGTGTGAGAGAAGAGAGCTGAGGTATCACTAGGAAACAGGACCCCTTTAAAGCTCTTCTATTGGACTGGCATCCAATGGCACTTTCCCATGCCTAGGAGGTCTCCCTTAAGATACAACCAGGATCAGGACCAGCGGCTTTCAGCTCAAAGAGAAAGTAACAAGTATCAGAAAAGGAGATTTTAGCTGCTCACAGAAATGCAAATGCAAATGCAAAGCCAGCTCCCTGTTGCCTGGCTCCTATTGCCCTTCACAGGAAGGGCTGGACAGTTAGAGGCATGCACATCCTTCCCTTGCTTCCCCACTCACAGTGGTCCTTGCAGCTCAGCTCAGTTCAGCTCAGCCCAACAAACATGCAACTGGCCCACAGCACTCCCTGGAAATCAGAGGAAGTGGCCAGCACGTCATGAGCAGCTGGGTTTCAAAACCTTTTTAAAAAGCTGCAAGTGATGGAGCAGCTTTCAGCACAAGAAACCAGCCCAGGCAGGAGCTAAAGGGCTGTTAACACAAACCACTGTCAGCCTGTCAGCGAGACCAAGCCTATCAACTCCTATTTGAAAGGGTGATTTTCTAGAGAAGACCTGACATTCCACATCCTCCCTTTTACTCCTCTGTATGTTAATGAACCATGGTTGTGTTTGAAAGAAGACTCTTTCTCCTGGGTGTTTTTCATGAAGCAGTGATCTTCCTTCTGTCAGGTTAAAGCCATTCCCCCTTGTCATGTCCTTCTGTTCCCTTGCAAAAAGCCTCTCTCCAGGTTTCTCAGGCTTTCTCAGCCTGTCTCCAGAGCCCTCAGAGCATCTCTGTGGCCTCCTCCAGACTCACTTCAACAACTCCACATCCCTCTTGTGTTGTCCCAGAGCGGGACACAGACTGCAGGGGCAGTCTCCACAGAGCACAGCAGAGGGGTGGAACCCCCTCCCTCAACCTGCTGCTCACGCTCTGGGGGTGCAGCCCAGCACACGGGAGGGCTCTGGGCTGCAAGCAAATAATGATCTGTTTAAAAATTAAGGCTGGTTCTATCTGTTGAAGTCAACTGCAGTGGTGCCTGCAACAGAAAGATTGGGAAAGGGTGCTGCCTCTCTAAAAGCTCGGTTTTGCACAGTGCTGAACCCCACTGTTCCCTGTGGACTTGGGGAAGACTAATTCTGTGCACAAGGCTACCTGGAAACTGTGTGATCAGAAAATCCTGGGCAGAAAACAGCAACGGCACTTGGACAGGGAAAGAAGTAAGAGAAGAGTGGAAGAACTGCCCTCTATCATTCTTCATACCCTGCTGAGCTGAACACAATGTCATCTCTGCAACATCAAACTCCATAAACTTTATTATTAGAGAAAATACAGGTTTGCATCAAAACAGTCGTAAAAAACACAATCAAACAAAAATAGGGAATTCAACACACAGACGTTGCACACATCCATGAAGACTGCCATCCCCAAATGCTACTGCATCTCTTCTTCCCTCTGGGCCCTGTACTCCTTCATGCTCCTCTGCAAACAACAGCAAAGGACAAATATTAACAGCATATACCTGAATGACTCATACATCCCATGCCACCACCCTGCTCTGTGCTGTGACTCCTCTGTCCAGTGCAGAGGACCCTGAGCAGCTCTGACAGAGCTCCAGGTACCTTCATAAGTGACTGTGCTTAAAATTCACTCCAAGGAAAAGGAACCCAGGCCATGCTTCAGGTCAAGGCAGAGAAGGTCTGAGGTAACTATAGGTTCTTTATGTCTATAATACAGCTGTCAGCCCCTTACTCTCCCCTCTGAGACCAAGAGACAGAAAAGCCCACTGAACTCTTCAGGAATAGTCTCACCTCAAAGGTGTTGAGCACATGTTGGCAAACACCCATTAGGTCACTCAGCCCCCTCCGGAACGGCTCAACAGCAGGAAGGGCCTCTTTGGGAAAGAAGATGGGTCAGTGGTTTCCAAAGGGGTTGGTAGCTCTCTCCCTCACTGCTCTGGGCAGTGTGGCTGTTCCCTCGTGATGGGAACAGGCTCTTACACCAGGCGCATGCCACACACTTCCCTCCTATTAGCCCACCATCAGCATCCTGAGAGCTGAGCTCAGGCCAAGGTTATGGTGCAGGAAGAGCAGAGCTGAACCCCGCAGGTAGCCCCACAGGGAAGGGGTGCCCCTGGCAAGAACAGCCTCAGCACTACTCATTTTTTTGAAGTCAAACAGTCAGCAAGCACAAACTAGGTACTCAGGGGAACAGCCCCATAACAAATGAAATAACACTGTCCTCCTGGGGCAGCACACAAAGCTATGGAGCCTAGATGGAGGGCAGTGGACTGAGCTGAAGGGGTTGGTGTGCTGGGAGGAGTGAGTGATGCCAGAGGCTCAGAGTTGTCAGTCCTGCCTATTAACGGGGAACACAGATCCCTCTGGGAGGCAAGTCAAAATACAGCACAGACTGTTGCAGCTTTTCAGGAAAGCTTTGGTTCACAGTCTGATGACCAAAGCTGACAGACAGCCAAGAAAGAGAAGCAGAGGCAAATTACCTCATTGCTGCTATGTACATCAGTGCACTCTGGGTTGGCTTTCCAAAACCTCTGCTGATTTAGGGGTAGATGAAGCACCCATCACCTCTGACAGGATGCAGCAGATCTACCTTACCCCAGCACTACAGTACAGTGCCTGCTGCCAGCCAACCTGACCAGGCACAGCAGTTGCAGGTGGCTTGCAGAGAACAGGGAGACGAGTGGTTTCCTTTACAGAAATGACTGATGGTGGAAACCTGACATGAGCAGAGGGGATTCTACAAAAGAAGGGCCCTGAACATTAAAGTAATGCACAGTCCATACCTCTGGTCTGGATCCGGAAGTTGATCTTGCTTTCAGAGGGGTGTGTGATGCAGTAACCACAGAACTCCACATCAGGGCTGCAGGAGGAGCAAGAGAAGAAGAGAGCAGTGAAACGCAGGCCAATCCATAGCAAATCTCAGGGAAGTCAGAGGCTTGGGCCACCCCAGACCTGCTGGGGCTCAGGATGTTTCTAACATGACTGAGGGTCTTATAGGAGGTATGTGCTGAAAGGACATTACCCATGTAATCTTATTCACACAGCTCCATCTATCTCTGAGCTGCAGATAGAGATGGTAGGGGAAAGACCTGGCTGGCACCCTGTTCAAACAGGGGATCCTAGGTGCTTGGAAAACTCCCTCCACACAAACATGTTGCAGTTCTGCTGGGCAAAGGAGGCAGAGGGGTCTACGGTACCACAAGATGTTTGCAGACTGCACAACATCTGCTTTCACAAGGTGAGGTGGTTGGCAGAACATCTGTGCATGCAGCGGAAAGCACAGCCCCTCACAAGAAGGCTGCTCTTTTTCTTGTCATGGTGATCTACCAGAGGAATTCACATGACATTTGCAATGCAGCTGTCATTTGAGATGATACATTGAACTTCCTGCTGGAATTCTTCTGAGCCTTACCAGTGAGTCTTCACATACCCTGAGTGCCTCCCAGCTCAACAAAATCAGAGTGAAGCCATTTGTCTATTTTAATGGGAGCAGCAGGATAATTCATTTCCAGTATCAATTCCTGCATCTTGATGGAAGCATTAAAGACAATCAATTTGCTTAACACTGGCTGTTACTACCCTCTTTTCTGTCAACACTTGTCCCAGAAGGTGACATAGATACTTGCCTGACCACCTGTACTTACAGAGTTGCACATCATTTTACCCAGAGCCACATAAGACATTCAGAAGTCTGTCACATGTTAGGCATTACATTTCCTCTGTAACTAACCATCAGAGCAGTGAGAGCTGGCTGTTCCCTAAGGGGTGGGAAGCTGGGAGCATGAACTGTAAGCCAGCCAACAGGGCAGAGGACTTACTGGCCAGCCCTGTCCCACAGCACCCAAGCAAGGGAGTAAGGTGGGTGCAAACATGGTAGCCAGAGCCAGCAAAGGGTCCAGGTCACCAGGGAGGTTTGTGGGGCTGAAAGAGGTCCAAGGCCAGGCCAGAAAGACAATCTGCAGGTCAGTGAGGGTAATGAGGGTCAGACAAAACCTATGATCACCAAGCAGGTATACAATGTACAACAATGAGGAGAGGCTGATGTCAGGTCAGGAAGTCAGTCCATGGGTCAGCATCCAACATCCCAGTAAAGGCTGAACTGAAGACCCATATTCACACAGCATAGCTCAGGATGGACTAAAAGCCCTGAGCTGAGCTTAAATCAGGCTCCTGAGCCTGTGGGCAGGGTGTGTGTGGAGGGCCCAGGTGAGGCTGCTCAGACCCATCAAGGCCTGTTAGTGCTTTCAGGGGCTAACAGCACAAGGAGAAAGTTAATCCTGTGGAGAGTAGGTAAGCAGCCTTTAGCACCAGGTCTGGTGCTAAATACTCCAACAGGCAGCCATAGAGGTAGTTTTGCCTTGTTCCAGCAGCAACTGAGATGTAACTCAGAAAGGAGAAGGGCAGAGTAGGAGACAGAGGAGCCCTCAGTGGTACTAGGGGCTGCAGGGACTCCACTTACTTCTTCATGACCATGTATCGCAGGGCATTGCCAAGCGTGTGGTCCTCATCGTGCAACACAAATGTGATGCAGTTTCCATCTGTCCCATCTGCCTGGACCTGCCATGAATGGGGAGAGAAGAGATGCTGTAAGGCTCTCTGAACACCAGCCTCTGGGAGAAAAGTCAACAGTCGTGCTCAGCTTCACCACAGGCACTGGGAGGACTTGTAGATCTGTCAGGGTCATTGCTGCAGCTCAGGTGTCAGGTGCTGGAGTTGGACCAAGAGCAACTTCACAGGGGAGGGAAGGTGGCAAAATTATCGACCTCAGAGAAAGCTCTCCCTGGTTATCAAAGTGCCTGTGCACACTTGCTCCTCATGGGAGAGGTGAGGAACCCAAAGAAAGCTGCAGCTTCAGGTAACATGGTGGAGAGAAGCTGGGAGTGATTGTTCAGGTTGGTGTGATTCTAGGTCCTGCCACAAGCCCAGGGCTAGGCAGCAATGAGAGGGACAGTCAGAAACTACGCAGGGAAGTGTGCTGCCTGTCAGCAGGGAAAGCTTATCCCATCTCTAAACCGACTAGAAGCCCAGATTCACATACTCAGGAGAAGCCTGGGGAGGCTATTGGCAGCCTCAGGCTGCTGAGCCCGCGTGTAATGAACCCCACAAGGCCAACAACCAGCCCCTCCTGTGGGAGACCCGCTTCCTCCTGTCTGCCTACCCCTGAGCTCAGGTCTCCTCGGTTGCCACAGACAGGCGCCGGGAGCGCCCGAGGATCCAGCGCCAGCTCTCCCTATCGCAGTGCCTCAGTGAAGTGCAAGCGCGGAGCCCGCAGCAGTTTTCCTGCAGAGCAGTGCCATCTAGTGCCTCCTGCTGCGGCTCTGCAGCGGGACTCGGCGGCCTGAAGAAACGGGGAGGAAGAGAGGAGACGAGGCCGCTGTTGGCAAAGCCACCCAGCGCCTGACGTTACATAGTGCTGAGCGATACTGCCAGAGGGAGACTGAGATGAGCTCTTAGGCAGAAGCTCTTCCCTGTGAGGGTGCTGAGGCACAGGGTGCCCAGAGAAGCTGTGGCTGCCCCATCCCTGGCAGTGCTCAAGGCCAGGTTGGACGGGGCTTGGAGCACCCTGCTCTAGTGGAAAGGGTCCCTGCCTGTGGCAGGGATTGGAACTGGAAGAGATTTAAGGTCCTCCTTCCCTTGGATCTACCCTCACTATCTCCACTTATCCAGATGCCGGCACACTCCTCCTTAGCGGGCCCGTGCTGAGGGCCCGGCCTGGGGAGGCTCCGGCTACGGCTGCTGGGGGAAAGCAGCACACGCCGGCTGAGCAGGGCCGACTGCCATCCCACCCCGTCCCATGTCCTCCCCTCGGCCAGCCGCCACACTCCCTCCCGGCCTCCCTCACCGTCTCCAGGACCGCCTTCCTCTCGCCCTCCTCCGCCATGGCCTCCGGACTACAGCTCCCAACAGCCAGCGGTCCCGCCGGAACTGACGTCACTGTGACCCGGTGTCGGCACGGGGGGGTGGCTGCCGGGCGCGGCGGGCGGTGGTGGTCAGGGAGCGGCCGCTGCTGCCGCGACG
>JASSUY010048856.1:0-26451 GCA_032466535.1 Forpus xanthops
TGCCTTCTTGTCTGCCTTCCTTCCTTCCTTCCTTCCTGCCTTCCTTCTTTCCTTCTTTCCTTCTTTCCTTCTTTCCTTCTTTCCTTCTTTCCTTTTCTTTCTTTCTTCCTTTCTTTATTTCCCTATTTATTTCTTTCTTCAGACATCTCTTTCTCTCTTTCTCGTTCTCTTTGTTTCTCTTTCTGTCTCTTGTTTTTGCTTTCCTTTTAGCTTTTACTTTCTCACTTTCTCGTTTTCTTTTCTCTCATTAAAATTTTTGTCCACTGTATTAGTCAAGTCCAACACAGCCACTTGCTGATTCCCCTGCAGCACGATGAGGAGGTGGGAAGTACTAGAAGCATAAAAATAAGAAAACTCATGGGTTCATTAAAGACAGCTTAATAGGTAAAAAATCTGTGCACACAAGAACTGTTTCACCACTTCCCAACAGCAGTCGGGTGTTTCACCATTTACATCAAAACATGACTTCATCACATGCAATAGTTACCAAAGGCGGCAGATGCCACCACTCCAAACATTCCTGCTTCATTCTGCCTCCTTCTTCCCCACAGCTTTTATTTTTGAGCATAATATCCAATGGTATGGATTGACCCTTTGGACAATTTGGTCTTCTAGTATGTTGTATCCCCTTCCAGCCTCTTATGTACCTCCAATTTATTCAGTATGTGACCAGCATGAGAAATGAAAAAAAGCCTTGGTGCTGTGCAGACTCTGTTCAATAATCACTAGATTTTCAGTGTGTCATCACTATTGTTTTGGTCACAGACCTAAAAATCAGCATGATTTGAGCTGCTATGAAGAAAATGAGCTCTCCTAGCTATTACAACTACATATTTGGCTCTGGGGATTGTTTGCTAGCAACTACAATGCATCTTCAAGTTTAAATTCATTGAACAGAAATACAGCTTGTGCACCCTGAGACCACTTTATAGTATGAGCCAAAGTGTGGCTAAAGGATTTGGCTCAAAAGCAAATGTTTCAAACTAAAATACCGATACGGATGTACCTGATGTGGCCACACAGAAACAAACTATTAAGAAAGAACAGAGCCATACAGAGATATGAAAGTTGCAATATTTTTTTTTTTAAATTAATGCATGGAGAAGACAGTGGAGGAATTCACACATTAAGTGACATATTTAAGTCTGTGGCCAGGGAGAAATTGTCTGTAGTGAATACAATGATCATTAACAAATTTTGTCATAACCTCACAAAGGTTACAGGGATCAAGCCACAGAATGCAGACAAAAAAAGCATGCATGTCCTGTAGCAACAAGAAAAGAGCTAGCAGATCATCATCAGGAATATCTTATCCCAGATGCCAATTTTCTTCTGTACAGTTCAAGCAAAACACCAACAGCTGTTGGACAAGATAATGCAAGACATTGCCTTATTTAGAATAACAGGTGGCTGCTATGAAAATGATTGCTTCCTATACACTAAGGAAAAACTGAAGGTAGGGAAATGAACAATTAAAGATGAAGGATAAAAGCCTCTTCTTCATTATGTATTACTACTTCAAAGTAGTACATAATAAGTATTATAACGTACTTGCAAATCTGACTTTTTTTAGTAGGACTTTTACTACCTTTTGTTGCAGAAATTTGGCTGATTCTTAAACTGAGACTGAGAGATTATATATTTCTTTTGCATTTTTCCTGAACAGAAAATAACAACAAGTGAACATCTGTGTCAAAGAAGTCCAGGAATGTGACAAATGCAAAGTCGTTATCATTACTGGAAGATCAGAAACTCATCATGCAAGGTTCATTAACATAGGACAGGAAATCTTTCATGACCTCTCTTAGCAATAATTTGCAAAAAAACATCTGTGCTCTACCTTGTAGGGATTTTTTTTTTCCTGAAAGCAAAATGTCTGAAATAGATGCTTCTATTTATGACTTCTCTTGAAGTTGTTTATCTTGTGATTATGACAATTCAGGTAATGAGAAGACACATAAGGCACCACAGACTGGTTTATTCCAGGTGCTGAATAAGTAGCAGTCTGCACACGAACTCCTAAAAAATCCATCCATTTTGCATCAAAAGAAGCTACAAAAAGACTAAAACATTGGACATATGAGCATTTATTTTCCAGCTAAAGGTTTTTTTTTGTCTCACAGTAAACCACCATGGTCTTTATAGAGAATGCTAGCATAAATGATGTTTTGTCATATTTAGTATGAGGCAGTGACACCTTTAACGTGAGGCAGGGATGCCTTTAGTGTGAGGTGCTCCTGCCCATGCAGGGGGGGTGGAACTAGATGATCTTAAGGTCCTTTCCAACCCTAATTATTCTATGTTTCTATGATTCTAATTTCGAATATTCTTCTTTCCATTTACATCAAATGAATTATGTTCAATAATGCCAGAGAAATCTGATAACAAAATAATCAGAACATGGGACAAAACATCATTTACCTGGTTATATAAAAAAAAAAAAAAAAAAAATCCTAATATCAGGGATGTTCAAAAGACTTAATGACAGCCAATTGCCAGTGATGAGCTACTTTAGACAATTAACAGCTATCTTATGTATTATACAGACATTAGGAAGTACTACAGTGTTTGAGACTGGAATAAATTTGAGAGTGAAGAGAAATAACTAATGGAATACTGAAAAAAAGCTTTTGCTAGATACTGAGAGGCAAATTCATCTTTAATTTAATCCCCTTGAAAATTCTGGGCTCCAGTCCTTGAGCTTGAGTGATTGGTTTGTGCTTTAAGGGAAGTCTGAGATAAAAGGAGGAATGACAGATAAAAAGCTAGGGAATGTAGTGAGAGCTGGAAAAGACAGTAAACACAGTAAAGTAACAGTACGGATGAGTTTTAAAGGCTTGTAAATGAAAAAATTCTTCACAGAACAGTATTTGTGAAAGCATTAGAGTCCTCCTAAACTGAACTTGAAACTAGTTCATTAACATGCTCACCTCTGCCTCACCTTTCCTCCAACTAAGTCAAGCCATTTTTCAACATATTTATGAAGGCAGCATATAGGAAATGTATTTAAACTGAGTTTCACACAAAGCAAACTTCCTTTGTTGTATAATTCTGCTATTGTGTAAGGACATCTAGGTAGTTACTGTTGACTCATACAATTTACTCTCATAACTATTTTTTCATGTTCACATTGTGGTACTTGGGTTATTTTTTAGTTAAAAAAAAAAAAAAACACACAAAAAAAAAAATAATGGCTTGTACCATTATGACCTAACCAGCTTGTAATCATGAAGTAGACCATGAAATACCATTTTCGACTATGTTCAGGGAAAAAAAGTCACTGAGATAGTAATTAAGTCTGCAGTTCTTGGCCATACTTTGCCAAGTGCAAGGGATGCCTGGGGTTACCCTGCATGTGCATGCTAATTTGTATTGCTTGCTCTCAGGAGACAGCAAGGGCAATCTGTTTCCCAAGAGAATAAATGAGGGCCTAGCATGACAATAAAGCAGGAAAGGCAGCTAGCTCCTTGACAGAACTGACATCACATAATGCCTACACAAGAAGAGGAGAGGAGGGCTAGTGGCAGTAACTTGCTTCAGATGAGTCTAGTGAGTGCCTAACAAGTCCCTGATGATGGCACATGATGATGATGATTATAAGACTGAGCCTGGATGCCAACTATAGTTAGATGCCACTTAACACATACCTCATGCTATAGCTATGGACCAAGTGCAAGGACCTGAAGTTAAAATGCAGTTGTCAAATGAAGAGGGTGAAACCCCAATGAGCTACATTCATTCTCACAGCTCTTTCTCACACAGTAGTCTGACGTAGGGTTTCACACCTGCATCACTATAGGGAGCTGCAAGGAAGAGATTGCAGAGACTGATGGTGTGTTCATCTCTGTGGTGCTTGCTCATATGGTTGAAAGTGTAAGTTAAAGCCCAAAGTTTGTTGTATCCACTCCTTTATACAATTATGAAGTTAAATCTCTTGAAACTGACAAATTGTCAGGAACTAAAGGAAGAAAATCTGATAAGAGGTAGATAGCTTCTTCCACATTCCTTGCATGTATATAGAAAATAAATCTTAGAATAGCTTAGAAAAACATGCAATGGACAATAACATAGGGAGACGGGCTACAGCTACAGTTTAGGTTGTTCTTACAGTTCAGTTTTGTGGCTTCTCACATATTCCAGTCTTTGCACATACTTTGATTCTCAGGTCTCTTTTTTCCTAGTATAGTGTAAGGACTTTTCAAAATTCTTCAATATTTTGCTTCCTTCCCCCCTTTCTTTTTTTTTAACTTCCTTTTTCCTTTCTTTTTAACTTCCCCCCCCACCAAAAAAAAAAAAAGGTGGTTTTGCTATTTTTTCTTTAATATGCTTTTTTTTTTATGTTTATGCACTTCTTACCTACTTCAGGTTAGACAAACCCATAGCTGCAGCTCCTGCATCTCAGCTTTTCACAAAATATTTGCAGGAATTAGAACCTAACTAACACTGATTAGGTGTTTGAGTGAATCAGACAAAAATCTTGACTTTACCTTAAAAAGCTTTAATTACAATTTGGCCAAATTTCCAATTGGATACAAAGATTTAATGTGATTGCAAGGATTAGAGTTTTGGCTGAAGTATATCTTGTAATTTCCACAATCTTTTCTTTAAGGATTCTTTCAGTCTTCATGATTCTATCTCTTTTAAATGAAAGAGTGATTTATGTTGACTCCACCATATACTTCAGTATTTTGGGTCTTCTTTGCATCATCAGATACTAATTGGTATTTTGTTCATCTTGAATCTGAAATGTTATATAACTGAGTTAGTAGAAGTGATTCAGCTACGAAAAAGGAAGTGAATAATAGACTTAATTTATGTCCAAAGTGTATTCAATATATATATGCACAGAACATAATATTCTGCAGCATTCTAAGGGTATATTTGTGCTTCTATACTTAAGAATGTGTTTCTATGTCTTCAGATCTCTGACACTTTTCATGTACACAAACACAAAAAATGCACAAAATAATTTCATGCATTCCAAATTGGAGATATAGGAGTGTTTTGAGATACACTTGTTGAACAAAAGCCAGTTTATTTTGCTTTGACCTATCAGATCTCTAGAAAATATTTCCTGTCTTTGCTTTGAGTAAGAATCCTATGAAAATGTGGCTCTAAAAAAAAATACCAAAAAACCCTAAAAGCATTGGTATGTTGATAATAGTTAAATGAACTTGACAGCTATTGTTACCAGACTATTTTAACTCTGTTTTCCTATAAAAAAAAATGCTTATGCAGTCATGCTATAACTGTGTGCATCCGGTAAAGTGTGAACCCGTTTGCCAGTTTCAGTTCACATGTGGCGGAGTGGGGGAAACTCAAACATAAAGAAAATCTTGCAAGTTTGGGGAAACTGAATAACTAAATAAAGGAAAGAAACCTTATTAAGGCCCCATAAAGAGGAAAAGCTATAACATGAGCCCTCACTGGGGAGTTCAGATACAAAGCAGAGACCTGCATAGGAAAAGTTTCAACTGAGGCTCATACTTTATTAAAATCTCACAAAATTAATTCAGCCCAAGGTAATTAATCTGAAGAAATAATTATTCATTCATTGACAAAATTATTTGTTTAGGCAAGGTTTGGACTTACACAGTATTACTTTGGTTTGCTGAGCTGATGCTTTGCATCATTTTATTATCTGAATATATTTGTTAACATCCAGTGTTTTTTTTTTCTTTCCCTTCAGTATTCTCCATTTCTATCCCACATATTTTCTTGTTTTCTTTGAATATGTCTGAGATAGCTTTATATACCCTATGTGTGAAAATTCTTCCCCCCACCTCCTGGGCTACAAGGAACCATTTACAAGTTCAGTGACTATTGTAACCTCCTTGAAGCTGCCATGACCAATTCAGTAGCTTTCTGTAGAGTCAAATGAGTGGAGGGACAGCAGGATGAAGCAGGATAAGAAAAGCAGCTTATCAAGTTTTCAATAGTTTTGGTTAAGAAGGGTCAGCCACACAAAAAGTTTTTTAGAGAAGTGCTTATCTTCCCTTTCTGCCTGGTATAGTACCCCAGATGTTACCTCTTATTACCCAACCCTAAAGAAATCCACTCTTAAAAAAATAACACCATTTAGATCCTTTTTAAGGCGGTTAAAAAACATGGGGTCTACCTCTTACTCAGGTGTCTTGGAATGAAAACTAGTATGTTCTAGAGGGTACAAAAAGACTGCACATGTGAAGATCAACCTCACCTGGAACCTGCTTATAACTTTTAGGCTCCATTTAGGATGAGGTCTGGACACCCCACCTTGCTAAGTGATGCTGTAAGTACATGTGTGCCTAGCCCTGCTACCTGCTGTTTTGCCCTTCTGGATGGAATTATTGAATGGAACTTGGACTCAGCCCTATATTTACTCCTGCCTCTAAGCCCAGATTCCAGCCATTTTATACTGGTCTGGCTGGACCAAGATTCTTGGCACTTTTTACTGGCTGGGCTGTGGACCTTATTAATTTCCTTGGTTTGTCTGGGTTGGTCTCTGGGACCTGTTTGTAGCACCACCCCTGATCTGGTACTATGGGACTGCACCCTGCAGGAGCAACACTGCCCAGCCTGGAGTGCTGGGGTCATCATAGCTTCTGGCACATCTCTGTCCCAGAGCAGCCCCATTCCTGCAGCTCACTGGCAGCCACAGTAAATAAACATTTTATAATTAAACATATATAAATAAAATCCACAAACATACTTTTAAAAATCTGTTAATGTTAGTAGCAGTTTCACTGAAATATTTAATATGAGAAGTGCTTAGGCATTAAAAGAACTAATTATTGGGTATGTATTGTGGGGTTTTGGTTTGTTGTGTTACTGAAATGCTCTGATGGCAGTGAAGCAAAAGCAGCTGTTCTAACTATGAACTTTTCTATATTTGCAATGAAGCTTAAAAGCAGCCAGCCAGATTGCTTGCGTAAGTGTTTTGAACAAAACCATCAGTACCTGCTAGGATAAGCCTCAGATTAAGTTTCTCATAACATCTGGCCAAGAAACACAGTGAAATATCATTTAGAAAGAAAGTGCTAATCTAGTGCAGTACTTACTTTCACAACTTTCACAGGGCACTGGATGCATGATTCTGTCATCAAGAAAAATGAATATTAAAATATTAGAATTTAGATATGACTAAGTTTGGCTTATTTAAACTTTGGGTTGATTAACATGGGAATGTAAAAATGAGATACTCAAAGTGATTGATACAGTGAATTCCATGAAAAATTCAAAAACTATTCAGGAGCCACATTCTTTTTCAATACTTAGAAGAATATAAGCCCTAATAAGAAGGGTGATTAAAGTTTCAGCATTCTGCATTTTTGCTTTCAGGAAAACTAAGGTGAAATCAAGACTGAGGCTCATTTCTGTTGTGGTTATGGCATTAGTTGTTGTCTGTCCATTAGTTCCAGGATCACTGACTCAGATGTCCTGTTGTCTGTATCAGGCCAAAGTGTGTGGCTGGGATCTAAATCCACCACCTAGATTAGAAATGAGTATTCAATGGTTATTGTGAGAAAAAACATGGTCTGAGGTCAGAGTCACTGGGATCCCCATTTTAAGAACAGAATTTTATTGGAATCTCAGATTAACAGGTAAATATTTGAAAACCTAGTTTATGTTTAAAACTTGCCATGGTCTTTTTTTCCTCTCTTTGCCTTTACCCTTCCTGCTTTTCAAATTTAAACTATCTCCACTTGGCTAAGATGGGAAGCAGAAGTGCTGAAATATCTAATCTTGTAAGACTTTCAGTCCAGCTGTGGAGAATCAAGTAGCTTTAGACAGTTGGAATAAAGTTTAAAAGAGTATCTACAGTTTTTGGTGTTTGTCCAAGTTTTGAGTTACTTTGTGGTTTACCCATCACTCCTTGTAATGTATTAGAAAGTAAACATAGTCCATCAATGCATAGAAATTATATGAAAGTAAATCTGCTCCTGACCTTGCTGTCCAGTTTCAGGCATGACAGACTTTAATGGAAGTTTTATATGGGGAATACCTTTGTGATTAGCCATCTGTACCACAAATGAGATAATATGTATTAATGTGTGTGCTTTCTCTCTGGAATCAATTACAAGTGAGAAAAGAAAACAATGAACATAAAAATTTTCCAATAGACTGAGCTGTATAACTACTACCACTTATCTATGCAGTGCAATTCTAGAAGTAAGCATAACAGAAGAAATACAAAATTAAAAGGTATGGGCAAATGAAGCATGCCCTTTTTCATATGATATTTGCAACTAGAGGAAGGGGCAAGTGGTACAAAAAGCTTTTTCTGCCTTCAATTACAGAACCTGTTAGAGGGTCTGAGAACAACACCAGCAGATTGCCCAAGAAACAACCTGTAAGAAAAGCTACTGAGTTTTTGAAAAAAAAAAAGAAACAGGTTTTTCCTGCCTGGTAGAGTGGAAGACAAATGATCTCTTTCAGCCTCATGACATACATACAACGAAAGAAAGGTCATTGTTATGCGTATAATGACTCTATGATGCTGTGCAAAAGTGGCCCTAAGATTGTGTGGAAAAAATATTTGCTATTAGTGATCTGGAGTGACCAATTTCTACATTTGGAATGGCCATATTTTTAATTCCAGAGAGGAAACTCCAGAATTATTGTAGGCTTCACAGGCCAGTGAATGGTGCAGATCTGTGTAATGTGCTTCCTCCAGCACTCTGCAGTCTGTCTCTTCCTCCGTGGTTCCCACTTTGAAAGTGGCAGCTACCTTGGTAGTCTGGGGGAGCAGAACTGCATGTTGGAGGAGGCTGAAGAGCAGAGAGGCAGCCAGTGCTAGTCTCCCTTTAAAACTCCTTCAATAATGCTGGGTCTACAGCAGCAGGGAGGAGCTGGAGTTTTCCCTTTATCACGCTCTTTATAATCCTTGATTGAGCTGAAATCTTTGCACAGAGGGATGCAGTGAAAATGGCTAATCAGCATGTGAAGAGAGAAGTGTATTTTTCTTGCTGTGTCTGGTTGCTCCTAGGTGTAACATTCTTAGTCAGGGAAAAGATAATAATAGCCTCTTTTTTCCCTGATTAATATCTTATCTGATAAGAACATCTGTGAGTTGGACTTAGCAGTCATGTGGTAACAGCTGATGATCTAAAAGGTCTTTTCCCACCTAGCTGATTCTATAATTCTATGAGGTATGGACATTTTGGCTAATTTATCACTTGTGGGGAGTCCTGATGTCTCCCCACTCTCCAACAGAGAATAAAATCTTTGCTCTTCATTGAAATTTACAAAATGTCAGATGTTTCTACCAAATTTATTAGAAGAAGAAGCAACGTAGATATAGGACTGAAGGTGAGTGTAAAAACTGAGTTGAATCCTAGTTAATGAGAAGACAGAGTGGTAGATGACCATTTAGACATAGCAGGTGGAAGATGCCTCTTTAGAAATAAACATTGTGGGGGGTTTTGTATATATCGGAAATACTGTAATTACAACAAACTAGAAAAAGTTCCAGAAAGGTGAATTTAAATTTAGGAATGAAAGAAAGATACTGTCTTGCATACACCTTCATATGCAAGCACAAGCTGCCTTTCATACTCTTGATAGAAAATTGTGCTTCTAAAAAAAACGTTCCCAGTAAAGATCTTCAGAACCCTCATCTCCCTCCCTCTTTTCCCTCCCCCAATAAAGCAGACTGAGAATGCTCTGGAAGTACTGGAGATCTTTCAGAATAAGCTAAATCTGCCAAGAGTGAGATAGGAATAATAAGTTCTTTGCTGGGATTTTTTGACTTTTTTGGTGTTGCTGCTGTTTTTACTACTCCTTGAATCCCTTCCAGTTCACAGTTTCACTGATTCAGGAATCTCAGGAGCAGTTATGAGCCCTGCCTTCAGGAAAGTTAGCTCATGTAAAGCAATTTCATGCAATGAGAGACTTAATATACCTGTTCACTTCCTTACATGCAAACCCCCGGAACTAGTATATTGTAGCTTTCAACAATTTTGGAGTTGTTGCATGGCAGTATTTGAAAACTGAGTAGCAAGTGTCTCCTTCCAAATCTGCTGTGCCCTGAAGTGGGCTTGTTTCAGAGTTACATAGTTGCGGCTCTAATAATAGGACAATCTTCTTTCCCCTCTCATGCACATGGAGGCATTGAGGTACCCTCTTGCGTATGTATTCTCCAATTTCATGTATACTGAGAAATATTAATCATGTCACCTTGCCCTAGGCTTGTATTCTGAAAGTAGACTTGAGCCTCTCTGCACTCCATGAATTGCGTGCACATGAAAACTGAAGAGGGGATTAAGAGTAAATTGCAATCACTTGGAGATTCTGCTCTTAAGTGTTTCTGTTCGAAGTTAATTCAGGATTTCATCACCAAATCCTACTAAGTACAGAAGTTTGACAAGTCATAGCTATGACATTTTGAACAGTGTAATAGATTTTAATATCAAAAGTAATTAAACTTACACCAGTTTAAAAACAACATAATCTGTTCAATAAGGTACAGCTTGATTCACATCTGGAAGTATATTTTTTTTTTCCTTTAAGCATAAAGTAGAATTCTACAAATGGTCTTGTCTTGCTATTAAATGTGTTTCTCATTCTGTTCAAAATATGTTCATAATTGATAAATTTCTTATCCATGAGGTGACTGAAAGAACTTCTCCTTTACTACAGTTAAAATTTCATTTGGGTCATAATTTAAATTCTGATGATATAGAATCATAGAATAGTTAGAGTTGGAAAGGACATTAAGATCATTTAGTTCCAATCCCCCTGCCATGGGCAGGGACACCTCACACTAAATTATGCTACCCAAGGCTCTGTCCAACCCAGCCTTGAATGCCGCCAGCGATGGAGCATTCACAACTTCTCTGGGCAACCCATTCCAATGCCTCACCACCTTTACAGTAAAAAATTTCTTCCTCATATCCAATCTCAACTTCTCCTGCTTGAGTTTGGACCCGTTACCCCTTGTCCTGTCACTGCAGTCCCTCATGAAGAGACCCTCCTCAACATCCCTATAGGCCTCCTTCAGATATTGGAAGACTGCTAGGAGGTCTCCACGCAGCCTTCTCTTCTGCAGGCTGAACAGCTCCAACTTTCTCGTCCTGTCTTCATATGGGAAATGCTCCAGTCCCCGGATCATCCTCGTGGACCTCCTCTGGACTTGTTCCAACGTTTGCCGTAGTTTATACTAAAAACTAAGGTCAACTGCAGTAACAAAGAGCACTCATTTCTTCTTAAAAATGAAATAATATATATACAATAGATAGCTAATATTTGGAAAAAAGGATGGAAAAATGTTTAATATTGTTTATAAAGTTATTTCAGTGTTATTGCAAAATGTTTGGTGTTATTTTAATTTTTTTAATCCTCTACTTTTTAGATTACAGCTTGCTGCTAAAGACATGCCAGTAGGTAAAAAGTAATATAAAAGTTGTCCTACGAAGATGCTTGAATTGCCAGACTTTCATAAGGTATTGTTACTGAATTGAAACAAGATCATTAAATGGATCAGGGAACTAAGCCTGCAGGAAGGAAGGGAGGTTGGCACAAAGAGTTATTTTAATTTAATTTGTTGAAGTATTTTACAGAATTCGCAAGTGACATTTATCAACAGTGACAAATTTATAGACTGAAAGTGTTATTTTTTGGTATATTAATTACCTTTAATTTATATATATGACAAGCATTTACAGTTTGAACACCGTTGAACTGGAACTTTGGTTGAAATGATGGGACACCTCAAAGTGTCCCATCTTATTTATATAATTGAAATACTTATAGAATATTGTGACATAATGATGACTTGACTGGTCTGTGGTTAATGTTCTGATGTAATTAACCAACTGTAGAGAACAATACTGTTCAGTGATGGCACTTATGATGATACCTCTTTTTGGCTATTAGGAGTCAATTATGTTGCTGTTGTTCTATTCTTCAACCAGATAAGCTTAACACTTCTGCATTGCATAACCCCAAACCATGTTTAAATCGGAAAGGGTAGTTGCTTTCATGTTTCATTTTTATTTTAAACTCCTCCTGTGTATTGTCAGAAAAGTAAAACTGTGAACACTATGTTTTTAATCTGCTCCAGTCCCTGTGTATATATGCCTGCTGATGTGATTACTTACCTTAGATTCAATGACAAAGAAACATCCAGAAATATTAACTTCACCCATGGCATTGTAATCCTTAATTAGATATACTACAGTGATTTGCCATACATATAAATATTTAAAAAGAAATGGATATTTCAAAGCTAATTTTAAAAGATATTTAGAACCCAAACAGGTAACTTGGAATCCCATTATATTATTTTAAAGATGTTTGCCAGGTCTCAATAGAGCTTTTAGAACCAAATATGTTTATGCAAAAAAAGTATGCTGCATAGCCTCATTGCAGAAGATGAGCATATATAAGAATATATTTATGAAAATGTAATCAGATTTGCACTGAATTTTGTTAATTTTGGTGATCAAAACTAGGCTTTTAAAGTTGCTTGCAGTGAACAGCAACAAATATCTATGTAAGGTCTGTGAACTTCTCATTACTGTAGTGCTTAATGGTCACAATTGTTATCTTGTAATAGCCTTTGAAATTGCCCTGTATTATTTTTTCATAGGATAAGATTAAGGTGCACCAATAAGGATCTGTCACAAAGTAACATGAATTCCGATGATGATAAACTGACTCTTCCTTCATCTAAAATCAAAATAAAATCAAATAACTTTCTATTTGTGTATGATATAGAACTGTTTGAACAGTTCTTCAGAACAATCCTTATGGAATTGAAACTGAATGTATCAAGGCACAGAAATATTGCCAGTCATATATTTTTCAAAAGCCAATTGCAAATATGGAATGATACAAATTATCAGTGGAAGCGAAAAACTTACAAGTCATGTCCCAGAAGAAAAAAATTTTAGATACTTGGTACTTTTCAATGAAAATAATCAGTCCATCAATACTGAATGATTACCTGGAAACATAGCTGTCATTTTAATTATACCATTAGAAGGCAACTCTTTATTTCATTCCTTGGCTAACAGTGTGAGTGAGATGCCATAGGATAGTCAGTTGTTTGGATGTTGCCTACACATGCACAGAAACATCTTGAATCTTCATCTCTAACCCTCTGCATCTTCCTGCGTCTCATCTCCTACATTCTCCCATGGTTGTGGTAATTCTAGGGTGAGCTTTAATAAATTTCTCCTCTTAAAGCATTCTTGCTGATGGTAATAATTATATGTTCAGTAGACCTGAGAACTATTGTGATTTACTTTGGGTTGGGGTTACTAAGTATTCTGTTATCTTCTTTCTACATAGAATGTAAAAAACTTTTTTATAAGGCTCAAGACACAGGTACAATATAGCTGACAAGGAGGTAATTTCCCACATAGATTCAGAATAAGAAAGTTACGAAATGTAAACTGATAAATAATTTATTAAATTTTATTTGCAACACATTTATTAGTTTATTTATGAACAGAAGGTAGCAGATTAGCTGCACAGAAATTGCTAGATTTTAGGAGTATATCCATCTTTCTATCTCCTGACCTTTTCCCCACCTCTGGATTTCTCTACACTCTAGTCTCTTCCACCTGAGCAAGCCTTTAGGTTTTTTCTACCTTTAAGGAATTATTTTCAAACATAGAAAGCAGAAGGATAATCTCAGAAGGAGCTGTATTTTCAGCTTCTATACACTAATACGATTCAGTCCTTTTTAACAGTCTCACAGAATTAAAAACTCACAACTCTGGCAACTGGTCAGAAAGTGAGCTAAGTGAGGAAAGCACAAAGTAACTCAGTGGGTTTGTCTAAACAGCTTTCTTCCTTTGAAAGTATTTAATTTCACTTCAAGCATAAATGAAAAGCTTTTGAGATATCCCAGGTCCCCGGGGGAGCAAAAAAACTAAAGAATAAAGCTAACATATCTTTTGATACCATTGGCAATATCTGCAAGGACAATGCCAGGAATGATTATATTTGGAGACTGAATCAACCTTTCACCACAGGAAAGGTTTACAGTTTATTGGTATTGCATGGCTAGGGAGTCACAGCTAAAAAGCATAACATCATATCACACTTAGCCTAGGAATAGATACTTTTCTTCTTATGGTATCAGTCTATCTCGTTTCACATGCTTTCATTTAAAGCAAATGTCACTTGTTAAATTTAAATTAACAAATTAATTTACCTGGTCTCAGTATATTATAATATTACTTAAAAATTAAGAAAAAGGAAGTAAATTGAGACAAAAATGCAAATTCTATTTACAAAAGCAAATTAAGCCACAGAAAATATTTTTTCATGTAAGATACAGTAAATATAGTTGATTCTGTTATTGATATTGATATTTTTAAAGAATGACAAATAAATCAAATCCAGTCTAAGTCACATAATAGTGGAAAAGGGACATACTAGAATTGAGGACCAATGACTTTAACATTGGAATGAAAAAATACAGCAGCAGATGATGGTAAAGGAAGTTGCCACTGCAGTAAATCCCCAAGAATCAATATTGAAGTTTAGTTTATTTTGGATTTTATTAACCATTAACCATGAGGATAAAAAAGTATGTGCCTGAAGGGATGTTTTCTTAGAATACCCTTGCAGTAGTGAACTTTACTGATGGAACACAGTTGACAGATGCTATCAGTGACATCATCACAGAGACTCAGGAAAATAGGCTGAAAGAACTAAATGACCTCAAGTTTGAGAGGAAGAGAAATGGGATGTAGTGTAGAGAAACAAATTGGAGAGGCATGTATCTGGAGACTAATATACTGTTATGCCTTAGCATAGTTTTCAGGAGGAAACTATTTGCTCCATGATCTTGCTGGGTATCAAGGTGAGGTTGACTGGCTTGTAGTTCTCTAGGTCTTCCTTTTTTTTGCCTTTTTAGAAATAGGGTTATATTTCCCAATTTCCAGTCTGTGATAACTTCACTGGACTACCATGACTTCTCAAATATGATGCAGAGTGGCTTAGGTACTTTGCCAATTCCCTCAGAACGTTCAGATGCAGCTCATCAGGTCCCATGGACTTGTGCACTTTCATGTTTCTTAGGTACATCAAACTCTATCTTCTCCTACAGTGGTTAGTTCTTCATTCTCCCCCTCCCTGCTTCTGCTTTCTGTGATTTGGGCTGTGTGTCTGGTGCTCTCACAAGTAAGGACTGAGGCAAAAAGTCATCGAGTATCTGTCCTTATTTATATCCTGTGTAAACAGGTCTCCCATTTCCTTCTGGAGAGGGTCCAAATTTCACCTAATCTTCCTTTTATCACCTGCAGAAGCTTTTCTTATTACTGTGGACATCGCTGAACAGATATAATTCTATCAGGGCTTTAGCTTTCCTGATCAGACCCCTGGCTGCATGGGCAATTTCCGTCTTCCTCACTGTCCTTGCTTCCACCTCTGTAGGTTTCCTTTTTGTGTTGGGGCTTATCCAGGAGCTGCTGTTCGTCCATGCAAGCCTTCTGGCAGTTTTGCCTGACTTTGTTGGGATGAATTGTTCCTGAGCTTGGAGGAGGTGATCCTTGAATATTAACCAGTTTTCTTGGGCCCTTCTTCCCTCCAGGGCTTTATCCCATAGTACTCTACCAAGCAGATCCTTGAAGAAGACTAAGTCTGCTCTCATGAAGTCAAGAGTAGTGAGCTTGCTGTGCACTCTCCTTGTTGTCTTAAGGATGATGAACTCCGCCATCTCACAGTTACTACAGCCAAGATTGCCCTTGGACTTCACCCTCCCCTCTTTGTTGGCAATAACAAAGTTCAGTACAGCACCACTTCTCATTGGCTTCACTTGGAGAAGGAAGTTTTATCAGTGCATTCAAGGAACCTCTGTGATTGCTTATGCCCTGCTGTGCTGTCCTTCCAGCAGAGGTTGGGGTTACTGAAGTCCCCCACAAGGAGCAGAGCTTTTGAATATGGGGATGCTCCCATTTGTTTATAGAGGGCCTCATCCACTCAGTCTTTCTTGCTGGGCAGCCTGTAGCAGATAGGAAAATTTTTTATGGCAATGTGCCTGTTTGCTGTGATTCAGGTATGTGTGGTTAGCGGCCATTGTGTTTTTCATTAAAATCTTTTGTTAACTTGATGCAGGGAGTAAGGAAGAATTGCAGATAGAAGCGCAGTTAGATAGATCTTTAAAAGCAGCAGTTTTTTAAATGATTGCAAACCATGTGTCTGAGTCACGGTGGTGAGAGCAAAAGCTGATGACATATTAGTTTAACATTACCCTTGTCACTAACTTACAGAGCTTTAGCTGTTGAAATGTTATTCCCCTCAAGGCTTCGGAGATTAATTTTAAAAATCAGGCTGTTTCAATATCACATATAATACAATACTTGGTAGCTCTTGAATTCAACTTTGGAGTATCATTAGGATGAAGAAAGGTTTTTTTCCTGTCTCATTAATGAGGTTTGGTTGTTACGTACCTGGCTGAAAAGACCATCAAAACCAGAGATGGGAATATATTTATATCAACTAGGGCTTATTTGGAATGTTTTACTTGTTTTTTTCATATCTATAAAATGTGCAGAATATTAAAACTGGTATGCAGCTTTCATTTGGTGTTTGGGTGGGGTTTTTTTCATTTTTTTTCAATATATGTTCAATACTTCTGAGCATACAATGATGAAATAACTAAAAAATTATAAGAATCATCAACCCAGCCTGGCAACTTCATTATTATTATTATTATTATTATTATACCTCCAAGTAACATTTGGTCTTATTCTATATGTCTATAATGTCTTTCTTGTATCTAGTCTGAATCTAGTCTCTTTCAAAAACCATTACTCCTTGCCCTTTTGCTTAAAGACACTGATAAAAAAAAGATTATCCTCATAAAACCTTTTTAAGTATTGGAAAGCTGTTATAAGGTTTCCCTCAGAGCCTTCAACTCTCCAGGCTGAACAATCCCAGCCCTCTCAGCCTGTATCCATAGAAGAGGTGCTCCACCCCTTTGATCATCTTCGTGGCACTCCTCTGGACTCACTTCAACAGGCTTATGTCCTTCTTATGCAGGAGTTCCAGAGCTGAACACACTGCTCCACAGTGGGGTCTTACAAAAGCAGAATAGAGAGGTAGAAGGGAGAATAATCTCCCTCGACCGGCTGGTCACTCTCCTTTTGATGTAGCCACACGGGATATATTTGTCTTTCTGGGCTGCAGGTGCACACTGTCAGCTCATGCCCAGTTTTTCAATCAACATGTAAAGACAAGGAAAGAAAAACTTGAGCAGTGCATTCTTTAAGCTAAATAATATACTCTCTGGCACTGATAGTAGCAGGAGGGAAGGATGCAACCTGATTTTGGAATAAGGAAGGCTTATTTACAACATTCACTCACTAAAAGTTAATATTTCATCTGTGCTGGGCTTTTTGCCATCTATTTCTTCCTCTTTCACCTAAAACATTTCTTTCACTTATAGCTTACTATGATGTTATCTTTAGATAAATTGCATTATATTAGCCAAATATTACTGCTTTTCCTATGGATGGTTAGTTCCAGCCAATTCTAAATGTAGGTGAGATGGGATCCAGCTTAGTACTTTATGATTTGCTGTATCCTTATTCTATAACTTAACTTTCTTCTGTCATGCCAGAGTCATTTCTCATTAAACATCCCTTTTCTTCTTATGAGTACTCTTGTCCTAGTTTATAAAATCCCTAGGCATTTTCAGAAAATTTTATTGAATGAAATGCTCATTGGGGAAGAGATGAATGGGAAGCCATAGACATGTTGTTTTCCCTCTAATATGCTGGATTCAACTTTAACTAAACTAGTATATAGATGATCCATGAACAGTATTGTTTTAAACTACCTAATAACCTACCTGAAACTTTAGAGTTGATATTGACAATTCACATTTATCTGCTGGAAACAGATATTAATTTATAAGCTTTCCAAGTAGTGCATTTTCAGTATTTTCATGGCTAACTAAAGCATAGACATCTAAAGGCAGAAGTTTCAGGTCTAACTACAAGTTTGATGGGGTTGGGCAGCTGAGGCTTTTAAGCTCATTTTAAAAATATTGGAGAGGATGAAGCTATTTTCCTCTTGGGAGGAATTTTTTATTGAAGGAAAAAGTTAATTAACTTGCATTGAATGAAATACACATTATCAACTAATAAACGTTTACTGCAGTTTTCATGCACTTCAGTGGTCAGGAACTGGTTCATACAAGAGAACATATGTGGTACCAAGAAGATTAGTTTCTATGTGTATATATGGACCTGCATTAGAGACATGGAGTGGAAATAATAACGGTAAGTATTTCTGACTAATACTTGAACACCAACTGGAAAGTTTTATTAACTACAACATGTGTAAATTATAACAAGTTTTACTGCAGAAAACCATGACCAGTGCAGAGAAAGTTTTATTATTTACCATTGTTATGTGACACTGTACTAAAGCCTCATTCTAATACTCCCTGAAGTTCTAGGAAGGTGCATGGGGTTATTTTCATGCTTACCTGTCCAGCACAACAGAAATCTGTAAAGCAGTAGAGTTTTATATTAAAGCAAGCAAACAATAACTCTCTGCAGCTGGCAGATCGTAAGACTGCTTCCTCAAAACCAATACCAAAAGTATAAGGATTGGAAACATTGCTCTTAGCAGCGTGTTTTATAGACACAAGTGCATCAGTAAACATGCATAAGTGCTATTTATGTAGCATTTAAATATTGTTTTGCTAAGAATTTGGACAAATAAAGAGTAAGCATTTTTTTATTGCTAAGGAAATTGATTATGAATCAGAGCACATGAAAGAGCATTGCAGTGACTTAATTTGGATGTATTTGTTGTCCAGAGCTTTTCCTCCAGCAAAGTAAGAGGTTTTTGGCATAAACCTTTAGTTGAGTAGCCAACAGAGAACTCTCATACAGATGTCTATGGGTTCTTAGGGATATATGAGGCTATTGTAACTTTACCTTGAGTTTTAGTATTATTAGTATAGTAGAAACTTTTACCTTTCTGCCTTATAGACTTTATGAAGTTACCCAGGTAGAAGACACATAACTACTGAAATTTAGTAGGCATTTTGATTCAGTCTCTGGCTTATGCTAATTTTTTACTCAAAATTGATATTTTAATAAGTAGTTATAAATGAGTATACACTAATGTCCTGGGTTCAGCACTAGCAGACATTTTTCTCAGTTTTAGTAGTTTGTGTAGTGCTGCATTTTTGACTTTCATCCTGAGAACAATGCTGATAACACCAATGTTTTTAGTTGTTGCTCAATGACGTTTACTCTGACCAAGGACTTTCTGAGTCTCATGCTCTGTCAGGGAGGAGGGGAAGCTGAGAGAAACCAGAGAGAGGACACCTGACCCAGACTAGCCAAAGAGGTATTTCATACCACAGCACATCATGCCCACTATATAAACTGGGGGCAGTTACCCAGGAGGGCTACATCACTGCTCAGGTCTGGCTTGGTATCGGTCAGCAGGTGGTGAGTGGCTGTATCCTCTTCCCTTCTATTTTCCCTGGACATTTTTCTTATTGGTGATAGCAGTGATTTGTGTTATACTTAGTTACTGGACTGTTCTTATCTCAACCCGTGGGAGTTACATTCTTTTCATTCTCCTCCCCATCCCTCTGGGAGCAGCAGAAAGAAAAGCCAGGGGGAAGTGAGCAAGTGAGCAACTTAGCTGAATGGACTTAAACCATAACTAAGTAGCTATATTTTCTTTACTGTATTTCGAAGAAAATTACACTGATAAAAGTCACAAGAACATGTAAATCACATGATTATATCAAGACCCATTCTGAGGACAAAGACTGGTAAATGGTAAAATCTCACTGCAAATATACTGAATTGAATAACTTCACATTAGACCAGTTATGTCTCACATACAATATATTTATGTCTGACGGTGTTAGTCTGTCAAATTGAACCCTTACTCAGGAAGGTTTCTCATCTTTATGTTGCAATCCTCTGAGAAAAGAGAGAGACCTTCTAGTGACAATCTATGGCGGAAAATGAACTTGGAGTTTGTAGACTTGGATTATCAACCGATTCTGAAGCTGCAAAGTCAACAAAACAAGGATTTAGATATGGACCTCATTTTGACCTTCCTGCCTTCTGCATATTGTGTTTATAGTTGACTCCATCTGCAATATAGAATGAATATCTCTATCTGCAATAATGGAAAAAAACCTCAAATAACCGAACACAAAACAACAAAACCAAATGGAAACCAGCCAAAAAAGTAATAGGGGAAAAGCCTTGATCTTTTTGAAGATGAGGGAGGATCCCTTATCACAGCTCTTCCTTCCAGCTCTTGGAGGTGGCTTAAAATTCTACAAATAGGATTTCATTTTGCTCACAGAAGCTATTGTAACTGGTGAGAAAACACATTTCCAAACCAGGTTCCTCTGTGCAATTGGTCCCTTTTAGAAAAGTATCAAAAATAAGTGGACAATTTTTGATAGCAAAAGCTAATAAGCATTTGTTATAAATTAAGTGTGAGTGGAAGATCAAACAATGGATGGGAAGCAACCAATACTTTGAAACTAATGCATATTTTTCTTTTTAGGTCTGGATAGCACTATTCTAAATTAATAACAAAACAAAACAAAAACAAACAAAAAGAGGAGCATTTGTTTAGACTGGGTACACAAAGGTGACCCACACTGTTACCGTTACCTCAACTTTCGTTGATGATGTAATTTTCATGTATACCTTTATTCAGATATATTGACTTATGCTGCAGTAATGGAAGTAGAAATTATTATCTTGCTTATGTGATAAATGGACTTCAGTTCTTACAAATAAGTTTCAGCTTATGACAGTACAGCTAAACTCTTTTATGTACCTAACACAAAGAGACCTTACTTGTGACTTGGGGTCTGTGTAGTACAAACAATTAATCCCAATATCTTCATTTCATGTAGATTGGATGGTCTTGCCCCATGCTATAGTTCAGTTTTAATTAGAAAATGTCAGTTTCAAGACAGCAAATCTTCTTATGGAAACATTCTGAGGTTGTTTGGATTTTTCTGCAAATTTCTTAATTCTATGGAAGATTTGTTTTATTTTACTGTATTTTCTAAGTGACCAGGACATAAACAGATACATTTATGAAGGCTAGTATTTTAAGTTCCTTTGTCTTCTGATTTGAATTTGGCTATTTTCCTTTGTCAGGTAAAGTAGTAGCCATCAGGCTGTTGTCTGTTGGAGTTAATTACATATCTTACCCAATGTACAGATGCCAGAATTGGTGTGAAAGGGGAAGGCATACAAAATTTAGAAATTTTTAATGCTGACCCTATGCAAAGTAGGAAAAAAAATATTATGCTGGTTTATTAGGCAGATCTTACTGAAACTTTTTCTCTATATAATTTGCTCTTGTTAAGTCTATAGAATGGCTCATTTTCCACATTTGTCTTTCAGTATAAACTTTCATTCCTCCTGAAGATTACAATATGGTTTTTAGTTTTTTTTTCACACAGCATATTTTAAGGAGTATGTCTAATAAAGACACATACTCTCCTGGTCTTTGGTCTATTTAGATAGTGGTAGTTCATTAAATTGATGTTGAGAAAATCTGTGCCATGGGGACTCTTTTTTATTCCTGATCAGGGATTTAGTACCTGCTGACAATTTTCCTGTTAATTAAGATCCATATCTAAGCTTGAATGAACTGTTAGCAGAAAACTGCTTACTCAGTATGAGGAGGCAAAAGAGAAAGAAGAAAAAAATAAATTAATGCTGTTCCATCAAATCAAACTATAAAAATAAGAAAAGGATATAAACAGTTTTGTCATGAGATATCTTTTTCTCAATTCAAACTCTAGTTTTGTTCAAAATGCAAAAAAGAAAAAAAGGTATAAGCAAATCAGCTTGCATTAAACACACTGTGACAGAAATAATTGTCTTGCAGCACACAGATAGGTAACTCTGAATGCCTAAAAGCAGAATCCTATTTTTTTTCCTCACGTTTTAGAAATGTGGTACACATAGAACTTCCATTTGTTGCAATATAAGAATTCTGTTAATATCTTGTTTTGAATGTTTTTGTGAATAATCTAGACGTGGATGAACACATTTAAAATAAATAATTGTGCTTTTATATTCGATATCAGAAAGTATGAAGATAGGCAGAGAAAGCTGGGGCTGTTCAGCCTGCAGAAGAGAAGGCTGAGTGGAGACCTCCTAGCAGCTTTCCAATATCTGAAGGGGGCCTATAGGGATGTTGGGGAGGGACTCTTCATGAGGGACTGTAGTGATAGGACAATGGGTAACAGGGGAAGTTTAGATTGGATCTGAGGAAGAAATTCCTTACTGTAAGGGTGGTGAGGCACTGGAATGGGTTGTCCAGGGAAGTTGTAAATGCTCCATCAGTGGTAGTGCTCAAGTCCATGTTGGACATAGCCTTGGGTGACATGGTTTAGTGTGAGGTGTCCCTATCCCTGGCAAGAGGGTTGAAAGTAGATGGTCTTAAGGTCCTCTCCAACCCTAACTATTCTATGATTCAATGATTCTAAGTGCTGAGATTCTCAATTCCAATTAGACCTGTCTGATTTGATTGTATGAAACAAAATAATTTTTTTTTAATAGCTTCTAAAGACAGATGCTACCACCAGTGGGAGAATAGTGCGACCTATCTGGCAAAAATTGTTTGGTATGCCTATACTGTGGTGCAGCTGCCTTCAAGTCCTGGTTCAAGCCTTGTCTGTTCTTGAGCATCTTTACTCCTGTGCTCAAGTGTAACAGCTTCCAAATTTTGGCGAGTCCTCTTGCAAACCAGAGGCACAATATAATACAATATGCAAAGGGTAAGTTTACGTTCAAATACAAACTAGTTCCTCTCAATCTAGTGATTCATGTAGAATGCTGCATTTCACCCAGGGATCAGGCATTCAGTCCTTATTGCTCAAGCTTGTTTTTGAAGAAGTATCTCCAATCTTTCAGGTATTCTGCCTTGCAAAAGAGGTTGGAGAGAAAAAGGAATAAAGATATCTCAAACTAGAGAACATTATCTTAATTATCTATTAAGAAAACATAGGAAAATTTATTTTTCTTCTCCTCTCATTTATTCTTCCACAGTGACCATTTTCTCTCACAGAACAGCCCTATTGGTACTATTTAGAGACTTTGCGTATTTTCTTCTTTAATGTCCAGAAAATGCTATACAAAGATCTCATTATCATATCACATTTTGTTTCTCTGGTTTATGTTTGGATTTTTGTCTGAATATCCTCCTGTGTATGAATCTCTCAGATTATTTCAGTTCTACACATTATAATTTTTAAATTAGCTGATGGAAAAATTTCACTGACAGCACATGAATTGTTCTTTTTTGGATTTAGTGATTGTTTTTTAGCACAGTCTCATGCTGGACATTCAAAAAATATTTTTTCTCATCTGGAATAAAGCTGATGTGATTACTAACATCTGCAGTGGCTCAGGTGAGTGCCGTATTATATATTTTTTTTTTTTATGAAGATGGATCTCTTTTCCAAATATCACATCAGCCTGAGACATGTCTTTGGGATCTTTTAAACAGCTGTTAAGGTTCTAATAATGAGAACCTGCTTTTTGTGCTTCCAGTTCTGCACAGATGCTGTAGACAACTGCTTTGGAAGTAGGAAAAAAATTCCTCAAACTGCAGAAAGTCAAATCTACAGGGTAGTGAGGAGCGAAAACTTCAAGGCATAACTGCTGAAATAGCATATGTAAGCAGTTCATGAAACACAAACATGTGGACTACTATATTGCCCTCTTCCATTGACTTCTAAAATCTTTCTTATGGTTGCTTCTTGCTGAAATATCCACTGACTTACAAAATAATCAGTAAGCTAAGTTCCAAGTAGCAAATCCATGCAAACTCCAAATCTATTTGTTTAACTATTCTTTCTTTTCCCTCTCAAGTTCATGACCTATTCTAGTAAGGAGCTGTGAATTCAAAATATTTGTCATTGATGTGCATGTACATATGTCTGCTACAAAACTTAATTCTAGGCAACTCTTGATTTTGCTTCTTGATATTGCTTCTTGAACAAGGGCATTCCATTTTAGCTGTTGGGTAATCTCTCTGCAGTCAAACATAACTTACTACCATACCACACAGTCAAGTGTCCCATATTTGAAGACAGAAAAGAAACATGAACATGATTTGGTATTGTGTGACCAATGTCCAACAAAATTGCTGAGTGCATACAAAGCCATTTTTTTATAGCATCCTGAATAGATGGTCCCTTAAAGTTTTGTGGTTTAGTATAGTCTTAATAGAAAACAAAAGAATCTTTGTAGACAAAAACAATGATTTACCATGTGAATCAGATCAAGAACTCTGCAAAAATGCTAAAGATATACAAGGTTCTAAACAAGTTTAAAATTTGTTTCACTCAACTTTTATTAGTGTATGTTTTTACAGCAATAATTTACTGAATGTGTGCTTTGAGTATAGATATGTGCAATAATTGCAAAAAGTTTTTACTATGTAACTTTGGTATTGATATATTGTACCTTTTATAAACTATGCTGCAAAATATACATATTGGAAGCATTTCAGCTAATAAAAGCGACAGTAAATAAGAATTTCTAAGGAAAACAGGGAAATTGTGCATCAAGAGAAGGAAAACTTAGGTAAAACAATGCAGAAGGGAAAAAGACTGCAGCTCAACTACCAACTAAGAATTCATACTAATTTTCGTAAGTGTCTTTAATTTGGTTTTTGTAGGAAAGAAAATAGAAGACAGTTAAGAGCATCATCTACAAACTAGCATCATCCATCAACAAACCTTGCAGGATGCCCCGTGGCATGGATGTAGCTTCGGGCTCATGGTGTACACACAATGAGTTCCTACTGCCAGCAGCCGTACCTCAACCCAACTTAAGTATGATAGAAAAGGACTGGGATGAGTCAAGGTGCTGAAAGTATGTGAGCACTTGAACAGGTAGAGATCCATAGCACATTTTTTTCCTGTACTCTAAATGACAGACCATGACAGACCAGACTTAGAATCATAGAATCATAGAATAGTTAGGGTTGGAAAGGACCTTAGGATCACATAGTTCCAACCTCCCTGCCAGGGACAGCGACACCTCCGACTAAACCCACTAAACCATGCCACCCAAGGCTATGTCTAACACGGCCTTGAACACTGCCAGTGATGGAGCATTAATAACTTCCCTAGGAAAACCATTCCAGTGCCTCACCACCCATATGGTAAGGAATTTCTTCCTCATAGCCAATTTAAACTTCCCCTCTTTCAGTTTGAACCCGTTACCCCTTAAACTCTACACTACAGCTGTCACGAAGAGACCCTCTCCAGCACCCCTATAGGCCCCCTTCAGATACTGGAAGGCTGCCATGAGGTCTCCAAGAAGTCTTCTCTTCTCCAGCCTGAACAGCTCCAACTCTATCATCCTATCTTCAGAGGGGAGGTGCTCCAGTACCCTGATCATCCTCGCGGCCCCCCTCTGGACTTGTTCCAACAGTTCCATGTCCTTTCTATGTTGAGGACACCAGAACTGCACACAGTACTCCAAGTGAGGTCTCAAGAGAGCAGAGTAGAGGGGCAGGATCACCTCCCTTGACCTGCTGGTCACGGTCCTTTTGATGCAGCCCAGGTTCTGGCTGGCTTTCGGCGCTGCAAGTGCACCTGCCGGCTCACGTTCATTCTCGCAACAACCAACACCCCCAAGTCCTTCTCCTCAGGGCTGCTCTGAATCTCTTCCCTGCCCAACCTGCAGCTGTGCCTGGGATTGCTCCGACCAGGTGCAGGACCTTGCACTCGGCATGCTTAAACTTCATCAGGTTGGCATCAGCTCACCTCACAAGCGTGTCAAGGTCCCTCTGGATGACATTCCTTCCCTCCAATGTATCAAACTAACTACACAGCTTGGTGTGATCAGCAAACATGCTGAGGGCACACTCAATCCCACTGTCCATATCACCAACAAAGACATTGAACGAGATCGACCCCAACACCGATCCCTGAGGGACACCACTCATTACTGGTCTCTAGCTGGACATTGAGCCATTGACCACAGCTCTTTGCGTGCAGCCATCCAGCCAGTTCTTTATCCAATGAGTGGTCCACCTATCAAATTGATGTTTCTCCAACTTCGAGACAAGGATGTCATGTGAGGCAGTGTCAAGTGCTTTTCACAAGTCCCGGTAGATGACGTCAACTGCTCTACCCCTGTCCATCAGTTTCGTATCCCCATCATAGAAGGCCACCAGATTGGTCAGGCAGGATTTTCCCTTAGTGAAGCCATGCTGGCTGTCACTAAGCACCTTGTTGGTTTTCATGCACCTCAACATGCCTTCCAGGACAATCCGTTCCAAGATTTTGCCAAGCACAGAGGTGAGGCTGATTGGTCTGCAATTCCCTGGTGCATCCTTTTTCCCCTTCTTGAAAAAGGGGGTTATATTTACCTTTTTCCAGTCTTTGAGAAGCTTACCTGACTGCCATGATTTTTCAAATATGATGGACAGTGGCTTAGCAACTTCATCTGCCAGCTCCTTCAGGACCCG